>JAVQJG010053278.1:0-36982 GCA_036024015.1 Craterocephalus amniculus | reverse complement strand
AAAACTTGACAAATATTAAAGCAAATTGTAGATTTTTATTTTTAGGTTTGTCTTCCGATCTGTTCTTCTGGCAGATTACCAGGTAATCTGAAAGCAACACAACAGAAAGTTGTTGAAATGAAAAATACTTTATTAATCCGATAGGGAAATTTGTTGTTTTTTCACCACACTCAAAGCAACACAACTAAATTACAATTAATAGATTTTAAAATCAAGAAAAATCAGTGCTCATGTTTTAAAAGAGTCTGCTTCTGTGTCCCTCAGTACGACGGCTCCTCCGAGCCGTGACATATCCTTGGGTGTAATTGATCCTTTTCTATATTTTGTATATTTATTTTGTATAGTTTGTTCCTGCGTCCAGTTTAAATTGTTTAATTAATTAGAAATAATCAATAAATTTGCACACAAGTTTCATTGGGAATATTTGAGAGACTCATAACGACAGTATGCTCTTTTGTTTTGATTTGAAACCGTCTAGGTTGCAGATTTTATATAAATCTCAAAAGAAAGAAAATAAAGCCCATGCTTCTGTGTGTCAGCTGATTGAGAAAACACTCCAGAGACCCCAGTAGAAGGCAACCACAGCACTGAAAAGAACCTCTACTGGATAAATAAATAACAGCTGATTGTTTGTGTGCAGTTTTATAGTAGATGGACTCAAACATCAACTTCCACAGTTTTGCTACGGAGGTTTTCTGCTGCAGTTATAAATAAGGATATGAAGTATCCAATAAATCTGTGCTTATGCTCCACAGTTGCCTGACTTGATATTTTATAAATATTTAGGCTGCTCCTCATTCACAGACCTTTTAACAGTAGGTTGAAGTTAGATGGCTACTCGGGATTGGGGTTAAGCATTAAGCTATGCAGGTTTAGTCTAATCTAATCAAATTAAAATGAATTCAATGATACTTTATTAATCCCCCAAATAAAATATGTTGTAAGGGGAAAAAAGATCCTAAACAAAGAAAACCTTATGAATTTATATTTACATATAGAGCGTCTTTCCAAAACAAGGTTCTAATAAAGGCTTGAAATCAGTCCAGTTACAACATACAAGAAGAAATGTATGTGATAGACACATTTGCAGGGTTCTTTTTCTGTCTTCTGCATCTCACTGTTTCACTGTGTATCACCCTCAGCATCAGTGTTGTGTATGGCTTGTCAGAAGGGAAGCTGGGATTAAGGAGGCTTTAAAGCATCAAATCTGACTAAGGTAATACCAGTCATTAGCATTCAGTGGAAGACTCTGAAAAGACGGACATGATCAAAGACTCTGCCAAAGACTTCTATGTACTTGCGAGTCAATGAAGCAAATTTTCTTTTCCACCATCCCGGCAGTTTGAAACTCTTCTAAAGAGCTCATCCACAGTCAAATGTTCTGTTTGACAGCAAATATACAAATATACAAAGCGAAGCTCAGATGAAATGAGGAAAAATAACTTGTTTTTTCACAACAACAAATGTTTTCTTCTCACTGTGACACAAATTAAAAAGTTTTAGAATTCAAAAATAACCTGATTTAAGTAACAAATTAGCAGACTATGACTGATATTTTCATTATCATGAGCATTAGAGGTGACAACTCATCCAGCGAGGTTTTAAAATCTTTGCAAAGCAGGAGAGCAATCGAAATGAATTTCATATTTAACCAAATGAGGTAAGCCATTAGTCTTCATTATTGTCTCATTTTGTTACATTAATTGAAAACAAATGCAGGAATAGAAACCCCACTTTAGCAGGCTAGGCTTGCAGCACATGCACTTTCACTGAGGCCAAAGTACATGTTTCACAGAGAGGACTAGAGATTGTGTGGCCCTTGAAAAAAAGGCACCATAATGAAAAGCATAAAAAGCCTGCCTGCAGGGACGGGATTAACAAGGTGAATTAAAGTACAGAATGCGAGCAGCATCCCACATTCTCTTCTCTATTTTTGCATCAAATGAGATCTTGCACAGCCCCAAACGCTCATTTGTTAATCCTGTGTTTAGAGGTGTGATTCAATGATGCCACTTTGGCTTTCAAGGCCACATTTCCAGAGCCATTTATGTTGATTTGTCTCACAAGTGCCGCAATTAAGGAACACCCTTCATTGGCAGTTTGACTTACGTCCACTTAACTGCAGTATCTGCTCTTCTGTCGCCCTTCTGTTGCCTTAGATTTGTCAAAGTAAGGCCATCAGTGCCAAACAGAAGGAAAAGGATGAGGGAACAAGACCTGTGAATTAAGGGTGTAATCATCAATATCCAGGAGTACTGACTCAGCCTGAGCTGCACAGCTACCGCACCTTCCTTCCCTCTATTGAATTTTGTTGTAGCCTACAGTGAGCCACTGTTTGCCAGTTGGAAACCTTCATGTCTTCTGAACATGAAACACCACCTTGTTAGCTACTGGCTAGAACTAGTTTCATAAGGGAGGTAACTTTTGTTGATGATAAGTTGGATAAGTTTGAGAAAGAAGGGTGACGGATGGATGGAAGGGTTAGGGTAAGCTTCTTAAAATAGTTTTTTAAAAATGCACCAAGGAAATATAAACAAACCATTTAATTTGAGCTATTATGGACCTTTTAAAAGCAAATATATTTGTGATCACAGTCTAAACTCAGGATGAGGTGGTGTCTATGTAAATGTAGCTGTTTAACATTTTCCTTACTTGTGCAACACTGGAAGCCTTGTCAGCCCCTGTTGGGCAGCCTGCTGAGGTCAGCATTCGCCACACGACAGGTCCCGTTGCCCATCTCCAGTTGGGGCACAGCATTACCATTTAAACTGTGTTAATGACCTTGTCGTTTACACAACTTAATTACTGGAGTTAAGTCCCTTCAACATCTTCCAATATGAATTATACATCAGAAAAGTGTTTTCAGGTGAGAACTGTAGGAGGGTTCAGTGCAAAAGCTGAATCATGATGCAAGCAAATCAGGTTCCTCAGCTTCAGTTAAATGTTGTACAACTGGTATTATCAACTATAGTGCAACATTTTTTTTTCTTTTTTATGATACTTAAGGACTCCGTCTTTACTGTCACTGCTGTTATGATGAAAAGCTGCCTGAATGATACACAAAGCTCTGCAGGGGTGGACAAAAACTTGGCCCAGGTATTTTGGCCCAGACCGGCCCATACAATCATGGATACTAAGTATCTTTATGCTCCCTTAAAAATGAATATCAACGTGCAACTAATTATAACCAGTAAAGCATTTTGTTAGTTAGTAGGAACCAGTGAAAGCGAACACATTAAAACATTTCCGTAATTTGTTAGTAAGATAAACATCTATAATGCAGCACAGTGATGATTGTAAAAGCAGCATCCACAAGTAAAACTTAGTAAGAGGAAAGTTTGAATAGTATATTATTATTTTTGATGTGTTGGATCTCAATGATTGAACTGACTAAACTCACAAAATGAGACAAACTTGAGAGTGGCCGATCACACCATTAAACACGACGGTTTAAAATAAGTGAGGGCACAAAACCAAATAATTCAAGGAATGTTTCCTCAGTTCACAATTTAATCCTACTTCTGGCTCAGAACTGGCTCAGTTATACCAAGAAGCAAAGATCAAGCAGATATACAGTAGTATCTTAGAAGTAAAGAAAAAATAACTACAGATAGAACAATAAAAACAGCAAACTGTGTTTTCTTATTTAACTCTGACCTCTTATAATGAAAACCAAACATCTGCTCGTCATGGGAGAAATGGAAATGTTTATTTTATTGAGACTGGATGAAAACAACATATTCTATTGCTATTTTAGAAATAACCTTTCATACTGTTATGCAACTACTGAGATCATCTTTGTCAGATGGAGCACAATGTAGACAGGCACAGAGTCCAGTTAGAGTGATAGTTGTCACTTGTGATAGTTTGATAGTCAGCATCTCAAAGAACAGCAGGTTCAAGTCATGCATTGTTAGTGATGAAAGAAGTGTGTTGCAACAGGCTTAGATTTGGATTTGACATAAAAGCATCATGCTGACCCTTGTCCACTGCTGAAGGTACTGTAGTTCATGGTGCTATGAAAAACTTTGGCCTGGTTAGAGGGAATGGATTTACATCATGTGGAGAGTTTGTGTGCTCTGTTTACAGACTACAGTAGGAGGCAGCATGACAGAAGGGCAAACGGATGAAGATGATGTGAAATAATAGAAAAATAATAATTAAAGGTAGAGTAAGAAATCCTGGGAAAATGGTTTGAGCAAGCCAGATTTTGAAAAAACATTTGTAGTGTAAAAAAAGTGTTTCAAATTACTTTACTGTCATCAGTGAAGTTACAAATACACCATGACTTACACCAAGTCTCAGAAATATCTAAAAACAACTACAAGGTGGATTCAGAGCAAAGTCAGCTATCACTATCTGAACAATCTAACAATGCTAAGCTATCAATAAAACAGCTGAACTTAGTGAACAGTACATTTGATGTCCCTGAGTGCTGTCAAACTCAAGATCTCATGTTTTTATTTTAATGATATGATCTGATGTAATGACTGAAAGAAATGAGTAAAACCCTGGAGCGGACATGTTCTTTTAATGAGTTATAACTAAAAAACAATCCCTGGAAAGAATAAAAAGGTTTTGTGTTTTATTTAGTAGCCACCAGGGCTGCTGAACTGCTGCTGAGACATTTACTGTCATCCTTCATCACACATGATACAATGAAATCAAAAGCGCGCTGAACATCCTTAATATTTTAAAACTATCCACTAGTTAGATTCATCCACATATTGGAGGCTTTTTAAAGATTCTCACTCACAGTTTAAGTACTTAATTGTGAAAAGCATCTCAAAATGCCAATTTATAAGTCTCTTATATCTTTTCTCTGTGAAGCTGAGTTACAGAAACAGAATATTACTTAATTGCTTATAAGTTGCAAAAATGCAGCCTTTTTGCAGTATCTCTCATCTTTTAATTGACCTAGACGGTGTAGAAGAGGGTGGGATAGCATGCATCAAAGAGCATGAGCTGAAATACAACATGAGACTCTGAGGCTCCATCCATCTTGAGATGGAACCAATTTCCGTAAAGATGGTACTGTTTCTTAAACACAGCTGGAAGTCTGCAGAAACAAGATGTAACAGAGTTGGACTCACGATATCTTCAAACTTACTGGAAATGAGAGTAAATGTCCAAGTAGCAGTGATGAAAGCACAAACTACAATATCTCCACTCCAATGCTTTATAGCAGTTAAAAGTTCTCCATCTATTATTGTAGCAACACAACTCTATCTTGGATCAATAATCAAAGATAGCATACCACCTTCTGGCAGAGTTTCTAATCATCTTGTGACACCATCATCACCTACTGTATATATCCCGTTTATCTGTGGACACTATTTCACAGAGGATCATATGAAGTGCAGTAGCTCTCAAAGCTGATGGCAATAATGTCCTCTTACAACATCTTGATAATTTCTGCATAATCCATTCTCCAGCAGCTTTCTGCTATTCAACTTGGGGGGTTGGTGAATGTGTCTGGTGCAGTAAATGTTTTTCTCATAGAACTACAACGCATGAATAGACAAATGAAGCAGGAAAATCATTCTTAGAATGCAGTCTTTATTTTTCTACAAGCTTGCAGAACTAGCATGTTTCAGGTTAACAGAAAGTACTTGTAAAATGGACATTTTTACACAAAATGAATAAGTAAAAACTTTGACCTGCACAAGTAGAAAGGTTCACCAGACTCCAGAATCCATTCAGTAAGGCGAGTCCCACTAATAAGTCAGTGAAAACACAGTTCTTATCATCTGAGAAACATGAACATTCAGAAAAAAAATATAGATTCAAAGTGGTATATATATTGTTTTTTATTATCTTTGGATGGGTTTGCAATCTTGTCTGAAGATTGCTGGTTTACAATCTGATTGGGGGCTTGTACATTGTCTGAACGGGGCATTTTGTTACTGTTAAACAAAAAATTGAAAGTTCGTTTGGTGAAATCTTTCAGTGCAAATGAAATATTTGTTTACTTACAGTGTCATTTACCACATCTCATCCCAGCACCAGTTGCAGCCCAATTCTGAGGATAACAAATCTTTTAAACACGTCTGACAGAATTTGTCGTTGCTCCTATGGGTTTGAAAGAAAGGTTGACTGCTTCACCGCATGCATAGAACGTTCTGGTGAAAAGGTCATACCACTCTAAATAGTCAATGTTTCCAAAGCCATTCCCATGATAGAACGGCTGATAACTCTAAAATAAAATCTATCTGTCCCTGTGATGCATTGCAGTTTCACTGCCACTGGCGTTAATTCATTACAGAAGAACCAGGCAGAGATTACAGCTTTGTATTCCTTGACAATGTCACACAGGCCTGCGCCATCCAGATAATTATGAGCTGAGAGTTGCGGCCTGAGAATGAGAAAGCTCTCTGTGCTCATCTCATTCTTCTGAATGGGTCTCTGTCAGATACTGACAATGAGTGACCTTGTGTTTGGAAAATCAGACTGAATTAACCATGGAGCAGATATCACTTATGCACCCAGGCCCAGCTTCCTCTTGAGGCAACTAGAGTCATCTTTCAAAAGTGACTCAACTGCCTAAATTACACCCCTCCCATCTCCACCCGTTCCCATGTGACACAACAAAGAAATGCTTTTTTTCTTTCACACCTTTTTCATATCCTGTGTCTTAAAAGCCCAACTGGGTGTCATGATGGCTGTCATCAGCACATCTAATATATGTGGAACTGTGGTACTTATAAGCCATTAGAGCATGATCTTTGTAGAATCTGAAAATGTAAATGTTACATAGCTCTAAAGCATTTGTCTCATTCCTGCTGCCATTCCCTGGTACATTTTCATGTGCAGTATTTTTCCAATGCTTTTGTTTGTATTTAAAACATCATGAGCAAATTATGAAAAACAGCAGGACTGTATAAACAAATATGCGCTTGTTGAATATCAATAAGCTACATAGATGTAACTCTGGCAGCAGCATTCTCATAATTTTAACCTTCATGTCAAACATCAGTGTGGGTGTAACTAGCACTTATCCCCTGATGTTTAGCTTCTCTCCTAAATTATTTTATTTGTTTTTAAAACAGATCTCTAACCATGGGTGACAAAAAAGATAAGTAATGGACTGTAGTTTTTTTTCCTTATTGTTTTCACTGAACATGGTTCCCCGCAGTGAAAGATTCACCTAACGTAAATTGAGTCATTTAGCAAACTTTTATCCTTCATTATGAACCCTCAAACTTGAGGGTAATTGAAATTAAGATTTTAAAGCTCATCAAAAGAACAGGTAGACAGTGGCACAGGTAGTAAAGCAGGTTGTCTATGAACAAATCTTGGCAGTTCGAATTCTGCTCCAACAGTAAGCTGTTGTTGTGCCCTTGGGCAAGACACTTGACCGTCCTTGCCTCCAGTATCAGCATCTGGTATACTCAGATGCAAGTCGCTTTGAATAGAAAATGTAAAGAAAAGCAAAGTGATCATGGTTTAGTGTGTTAGAGGTATAGTGAGAGAAGGTGCTCTCTAAAGAGATGAGTACAAAAAGTTCATTGAAGGCAGAGAATCATGCTTCCTTGTTAACTTGTTTCACCTTTAGAGAGCCACAAATGTGGACAGTCTTGACTGAGACTGCCTCGTGCATGAGGATGGCAGGGCAGGTATTATCACTGTGGTCCAGAAGGTGCATAAGCCTGTTTGATTGAATTTTGGTAGCTATGTGCAGACCCTGCAGCCACTCTGTAGGCAAGCTAAAGTGACTTGAATTTGATTTGGGGTCACCATGGGTAGCTTTCGCAGTTCTTCGATTCGGGCAGCGATTTGGCCTTTTTGACTGATCAAACACTACATTTACGGCTACATTAGGGAGCGTCTCTAGAGGTTTTGCAAACTGACATGTCCACAACATCAGACATGGTCACGAAAGTTAGAAAGCAGTTTATATGTAGGCTAATCCAAAATATCTCCTTTAGATTAAAAAGATATTTTAGTTCTTATGAAATAAAGTTTGGCGAAGAAGAAAGAAAGGTTGTTGGATGAGGCAAATGAGTTGATATCTGCAAATGCGGGCTTTCTGAAACTGTGTCATCACCTTTTCTCCACCAAAGAGCATCCTTGTTTTTATGCTTTTGCGATGATAATTCCCGGCGTTATCTAGAAAATTCTGACATTTTCTACTTTTACGAGAAACACGTCAAATCTATATTTCCTAGGTTGTAGTGTCCTCTACTTGTTTAGGATTTGAACAGCAAAATATCAAGATACAGACCACTCTGCAAACTTTTTACATTTTATGAAGTCATAAAACCAACAGATGTGAAGACTGTGCAAAGTTAATTAGCCAAGAGCATTAAAGAAACAGATAAATCTTGTGAATTAGTACAGAACATATTTTTCCTCAGTATAAGTCTTTGTGCAACAGTAATTAAAGAAAAATGTACCTCCAAGCTGGTATAATAAATGGATGGATCTATATTCACACAGGTGTCCACTATTCAAACTTGTTATTCCAGTAAAATTGGGATGCATACAATTTTGTTTGTGGGGCTCACAGCATAAGAAAATCATATTTGCAAAAGTGAAGCGTGATTCTGATGCAAACTGTTCCCATAAAAAAGGCAAATATTGGGAAAGGGTGTAAATGGGAGTAAATAATGCATTTTGGGTGAACTGATGTAAATTGTGCAATATGTAAACATTTGTTTTGTTCTTTCTAATTTTGTGCTGCTGAATCCATAGCTTCAAATGATTTTCTGCTTGTTGTTGTACCATTTGCCCACCATGCCATCTTACACACCAGGTGAATGAGGCTGTTGGCTGAAACCTGCATGCCCTGGGTATAAATTGAGCCAATATTGCTACTTGATTGAACAATCAATAAGAGCTGTGGTCATTCATTTGTTTATTAATTTGTTTTTGGAATTTCTTTAGTCTGTTTGGTCATGTGTGATATTTTCTATAATCTCTCAGTTAGTCCACTCATTACTGGAGACAGGTTGGCTGATTTAGATAGCAATATTTTCTCATTTGTTTTTGTGATGTGTGGCTTTATTACCACTTATTGAAGAGTGCTGCATGTCATTATGATCTTTACTAAGTATGCACACCATGCTGTCTTAGGCCCAGAATCGAAAATTAGATTCTGGGCCTAAGACATCATGCAGTTTACTTTAGTTCAGAAATTTCCGGCGACAGAGCGGTTTGGTATAAATAAGAGAAAAGTGGGGGCCTGTTAGCACGTACTGTACAGTTTGTGGATCACTTTATCCCATATACATATTTTTTGCTTCACATAATTCTGGATAAGGCTCCTGGGTGAAAGTTGTGCATACTGACCATTCAGGGCCTAAGTAGCCAGGGCACATGATCAATCAGAGGCACGGTGACCTCAACTGTCACATTTCTCCCCCTCGGTCTAAGTGGGGCCTGGCTGGCCTGGGTGGAGAGTCAGCCAAAGACATATCCCTGTCACCAGTCGGTGGCATAAAGACAGGACGACAACTGTCACACTTTGTTCATTCCAGCTGATGTCAAGGTAAAAAGTATTGTTGTCAGTATTGTCATTAGGGTTTATAGACTGGATGGTCCAGATGAATGAAGATGTGGATAGCTCTTGGATGCCCCCATTTCCCAACAAGGCTGTGATGTCAAGGTGGAGATGGTGGGATGCTTTGGGCTGGAATAGTGGGGAGTTACCTGGTGTGCCCTTTTAAATTGCCTAAGGGTGTTAAAATGACCTCTATAGTTTCTGCCTGACCATTTTCTGCCATGGAAGAACCTTTCTTTCTGCAGTAAAATCATTTTTATGCAAGACAGAGCACCATCCCATGCTGTAAAAATACAATAGAATTTATGACTGCTATGGGATGCTCTGACCTCAACCCTATTGAGATCTGTGGAACATCTTTAAAAGGAAGGCCTAGGAAGAACTGCAAACAGCAATTTTGGTATCTTGAAATGAGATACAGACAGAAACTATCCACAGACTTACAAGTTCAATGAATGAGCGTAGATAACAGAGAATAATCCTTAACATGAGACTTGATCTGTAAAAATGTTTTTTATTAGTCATTAGAAAACTGATCTCCCACATAGTGTAAGATATATAGGTTTACATTTTCATCAACCACAGTTTTATTTAACAAAATTAACAAGATAACAGTATTTTTGACAACTGTAAAAACTCATATCCACTGTCATTCTTATTGATTAAAACAGCATATGCAAAATAATCTGGTCCAACCTGCTGAAGGACATTAGGCTCACCACATCTCCACCACGTCTCTTTTAATTATACAGTCTTTTGTGATTGTATTATATATGTGCTTGAGTATATTGTATTGATATATGAATATTTGCATGTTTGTATAGTAATTCTACTGTCCGACTGCCAATTTATTTTCATCTGTAAAGCACTTTGGGTGGAATAGAGGGTTATTTAACAAAATACACCAAAATCAAGTATTTACTCCATGTGGTTCAATGACAACTCTCAATTTACTAGGTTTACGCCATGGATAGATATTTAGGCTAATTTTCCCAGAAGGGATCCTTTCAGGTCTGTCATCTTCTCCACAACAGCAAAACACATTGAGAGGCTTCTCATCCTTACCACTACTTGCTCCTCTGTGTAGTTTTTTTTAAAATTCTCCTCATAGTTTGCATATAATAATTTCATCAGTTCCTCACAGTGCATACACAACAACATATTCCATGACCTCTCCCCACAAGCAGTCAGCACTGGTCTCTCCAATCTTTCAGGTAAAATATTTCACTGATGCATTTTTTTAAACCAGTCATTTTCAGCCATAGTGTTGATGGCTGATTTGCTCATATATCTTTATAGCGCATGAAAAAAAAATCTTTAAACAGTCTTCTCTTGCTAAAATCACAGTTTCTTTTCCCTGGGGGGTGGGGGGCATCGTGATCAGTAGTTAGTCGTAAAATCAATATTACATTGATTTTAGTATAACTAAAAAAGTATATAAAGGATATAAAGGAAATGTTTCAACATTTTCACCTGATACTCATTAATCACCATTCACCCTTCAATGTCAACAAAATATTTCAAGTAAACAGTTCAACACAAACTTGTATCAGCTCATGCTGTTTAAGAGCCTCTAGGGAAACCAACTGGTTGCCAACAAAACACCCTTCACCTTCATCTAACCCCCAAACTGAAGTGGCCACTAAACAAGACAGGAACCTGAAAAGTGTGTACCTAAAGCAACTTTTCAAGATGTCCTTGTGGGCAACTGTGTTAATATGGGTTGAGGAGGGCTGAGGCAGAATTGAGAAAATAAGGACAATGAATTTCATGTCATTCATGTCAATATTATATTGATTCCTGCAAATATATTACCTGAAATGTAACAAACTGTAAATATAACAACAGACTTACTGCCTTAACTCAGCGACATGCAGCGTGGGACCATTCACAGGAGCAAGACAGTTCACATCTTGCAAAACTGTGCCACCCACGGACAAAAGGACTTGTGTTTTTCAATTGATTCAGTTGCTAATGTTGACGATTGGTAAAATGACTGAAATAATCACTATGAGTTGTGGGCGGAGAGGTAGAGAGAGACAGAGGAAAGTGGTGACGTACATTCACAAAGATGCAAACACACAAGACCCCAAATATTGTGTTGTGTTGATCTGAAACTGAACTGCAAGTCTTTCAGGGGTAAGTCAGCTTTGCACATCTAGAGACATTTGCCCATTCGTCTTTGCTAAAAGCTCTACCTCAGTACGATTAGAAGGAATGTTTGTGAAAAGCAAGTTTCACATCTTGCTGCAGATTCTCATTTGGATGTAGATGTGGACTTTTCGAGGGCCATTCTAACACATGAAAGTATTTTGTTTCAAACTATTGTACCCTCTTTCTTTATGTGTAGTGTTCTGGTCCTGCTGGGAGATGAATCTCCTTCCGAGCCTCCAATTCTGACTCTAACAAGGTTTGTCCTGGATTTGGTTCTATCTGTGTGTGTCTGTGTACTTGTGCAATAAATTGTGCAGTATATAAGTTGGAAATGCCTGGATAAGTGTCTGACTTCCAGCCTGGCTTTTTGTCCCAGTCTGACCCTGATAACCTGTACAGCTTCCATCCATATCGACCACATCCTGCTGATCCTACTGCAATGTAAACACATAGTGCTTCATCCATAGAGAAAATGGCTGCATCTGCAAGTAATCTAGCCATCATTGCACCTAAAAAAGCATTTGGGAAACAGTTAAGTTGTATGGAAATGTAATTGCAGCATTGAGCATGCAGGTGTATTTCATATGCAACCTTCCATGTTAAATGCACTTACTCAAAGTGAATTAGATGATTATTGAGTGAAGTCTGTTTTGTTGGTTTCAAGGTAATAATCAGAGCTGCCTCCCTAAAAGTTAAAAAGAGAGTGCAGCTGCATGTTCCCACTTCACAGCAAATCATTTCAGATGTTAAAATTCAACAGGTAAGCAGTAGTATTACTCACTTCCTGTTACCTCTATATCTCAAGAACATCCACCGCCTTGCCTGCTGTTGTAATTCACATTACTGTTTGAAGCACGCTCCGATGCTAGAGGTGAGAATATTGCTTCAGAAATCTTGGTAATCCACTTTGAATAGTCAAGCATCCCTGCACACATTAAATGGAGAAGAAACAGCTTTGCATCATTTCATCTGTTTCCAGCTAAATTCATTCTGTTCTCAGACTTCCCTACACCTCCCTTATCATTCTCTTGTTTTTTAGAAACAGAAGTTGGGGAACGTGTCACCATTCGCTGCAGCACAAGCTCTTTAAATTGAATTAGATGTACAAAATTGCTTAAATTGACAAGATGCAATAAAGCTTAAGCTCATCGTGTGGAGCGGTGTATCGAAGCTCTTTAATGATTCTTGTTTTATTACATTTTACACACACTGAGTACAGTCTCTTGTTTATTTGCTTTTGTTGGTATAGTGAACTTGCACTCCATTTAGGTGAAAGTTGGAATTTTTTACAACATTACACCTTCGGATCTTCAGGTATGGTTCAATGCTGGTTGGATTAAGTCAATTTATGCAAGAGATGAATTACCAGGAGAGTTATTTATCGTAGTTATGTTTACCTTATTGTAAAATTGTATGGAAATTAGAATTGTAGCATTTTTTGTTGCTTCTGAAATGTTAAATTTACAAAAACCTTGGATCTTACACTTTCATGTTGTTCCGACATGTTTCTACTGAGCTGAGAATAAACAAATGACAGCTATAGAAAACTTTTATTCTGTCCTAAATTGTAATGGTTGGGGTGAGAAGTGTTAATGTAAGTAAAATCTGCAACCTAAAATAAATAAATAAAAAATCAGCAACTTTACCACTGTCATTAAAACCTGTTTTACCTCATTGAAAGCTTGCTTTAAACCTAAATTCTCCAGAGGGAAATAAAAGGTTGAAGAAACAAACTATTCTGAAAGTCAGGAAAAACGCACGCTGTCTTAACCAAATGGCACGTGCCGTCTATTTTTCTGTGATCTAAAAAAAATTGAAATAAAGCATATGTGCATTCTGCTGTCAACAGGTGTAATGAACCGAGCATGAATATGTTTTAAATGATTATTCACACCTGGGCTGAAGTGCCCAGGTGTGAACATCTGCTCTATAAAGTGAAAAAATGGTTACTCTCTGAGAAACACATCAAGACTGGGCTGCCAGCTTCAAGACAACCCCACTGCATTCTCCTTTCTGCCTTGTTGACTGCTTAACAAAACAGCTGATGTGAAATAAAGTAGCATGCCCAGTCTCAGGAACTCAAACAGTTGAGTGTGTGTATACTGAAGAATAAACTTTGCTATTATCAGAAATACTTTAAATACTGTAGCTCAATTAAAGACATCAACTAATATCTGGACCCTATTTCATATTCTTATGAGCAGGTGGGTTGCTGTCAGGCATCTCTCTGGTGCTTCACTATTTTACATCAGAAGGTGAACACTGACGTCTTATGGCTTGTTAACAAAGTTAATGATTACGTTCAGGATGTCAGTCTGGGTTTTTTTAAACTAAGACATTCAAAGCAATTGAGCTCAAAGGGAATTTCATACAGCCAGAACAAAGGCCACGCATGCAGCCCTTGTCTGAATGAAAAATGAGATTGCTTTGTGTTTGTCCCAAGGCTTGTGTACCAATAACTTCAAAACATGAGAGAAACGGTAAACATAGCCGCTCCAAAAGTGCCTGTTTTGAGAAACCAAGGACGGAAAATCTCTCTAAAACACAGGAGCAAACTCGCTGTAAGATCTTTTATTCATTTATTAAATCCATCAACTGCTCACCAAGACAACATCAAAGATGGACACAAACATGAAATAAATGGAACAGAATCTAAACAAGTTGCAGATTTTTGGTTTACTAGATTGCTCAAGTGCAGTAAATTCCCATCACGCATCATGCTTTAGAAACCTTCACCCCAGTCAAAGAAGAAACCTGACGGCCTGAACACAACTGTGAACACAGAGTAATGTTAGAGTTCCTCACCAGGATTTTCTGGCTCATATTTGCGGCTGCGTGCTGCTCCCGCTTTGACATTTTACACTGACAGCATTTGTTACCTGAAGCACAATAAAAGCTTTTTATATATCACCTGCTGTTATCGACAGCGTTTAATAAATATTAAAAAATTGTGTCTACAAAGGGGATTGAAGTTAAACGGTATCATTTGCTGTTAAGCCGTTAGAATTTACCAGTATAATCATCTTAAACTTTCTTAGATCATTGTCTGTTAAGAGCAGTTTGTTGAGCCCCTGTAGATCAATAATTTCTAATAACATAACTTTGTTTTTTCTACAATTTAAGTTAAAATAAAATATGTTTTACTAAAATACTCAGAGGGATTGTCCACTAGTAGTCTTCAGCACCATGTGACTCTTTTATTAGTTGCACTTAACATTGTTGCTTGTTTTCTGTTGTTCCATCTGTGGTTAACGTTCAAAGGATCACAGCAATATATTATCTTAGATTTCAGTGGCTTGCATGCTGTGTATTTGCTAAACCACATAGAAACAAAGCTTTCCATGGTGCTTTTATTAACCTTGTTTGTTTCTTATTATTATTTTTTTTTAGTTTATTAGTTTATTTTTTCAAACATTATATTTTAAAGAATTTAAAGTAAAGACAAAGCAAATCAAAAGAACAAGAAAAGGAAAAACAAAAAAAGAAAAATAATTAAGTTCCCTTCTTTCTCCCTTTTCTCCTCTTTCCTCAAGAAATGCTTGCCTTATGACCATTGTGGTCCGAAAAAAAACATGGGAGTCTTGAGAGTCATAAGGCTG
Source organism: Craterocephalus amniculus (assembly GCA_036024015.1). Lineage (NCBI taxonomy): Eukaryota > Metazoa > Chordata > Actinopteri > Atheriniformes > Atherinidae > Craterocephalus > Craterocephalus amniculus. The sequence continues at coordinate 21,727 of JAVQJG010053278.1, read as the reverse complement.
AAAAATTGTTTTGGATTATTACTCTTGGTAGTTACACTGAACGGTATTGATTAGTAGCTCCTTTATGCTGAAAGATGTAAAATCTATTGGTGCAAAGTCTAATAATTCACTTTCTTTTCCAGTTTTAAATAAGCTTGAACAATTATGTTAATATAAAGTCAGCTTTCTAACTTTAATCACAGAATTCTGACTTTTCTGAAATGAAAACAAAATACAAAAAAAAAAGACTTTTTTTGAGAGATCTTAGCCTGGCTATTGCGACTTCAATGCGAGCATTGGTCTGGCCAAGACCAACAGGCAAACCGTTTCTCAGATGGTACAGTTGACCCGCCTCCTTCAAATGTCGCTGTTTGTGATTGGTCGAAGCTTAAATCAATCAAAGCTTAAATCACGGCACTCTTTTCTCTGAATTGTGTGTAGCCAGTGGGGCCAACAAACTCTTACCAAAGCCGGTCGGGAGCAAGGCAACAAATGTTTCCAGGGCTACTCGTTGCTCACATTTCACAGAGAACTTTCCGTTTAATGCGCTGAAAACAGAATCTCCCGCTGTGTCAAATGCTGCTGCTGCTCCATGTTAGCAATGTTGACAGTGTAGCTGCCTGTCTCGTCACTGCATTGAGCCAGCCTCTTTGGACAAGCTCAAAATTGATCGGCTCCCGCTTTTTTGGGATTTTGGAAATCGGTTGAATAGCCCTCTTGGCCAGACTATATGGAGCTTGCGAAATTTAGTGGGCGGGACCAGGCTAGAGATCTGGGATTTAAGTCAAAATTATGACCTTTTTTTTCCTCAGAATTCTATTTTTTTCCCCTAAAACTCTGCCATAAACATGGTCTTTGTGGTTTGATGGAGGTTTTATTCCCCAGATGCTCACAAATTGAGGAGAGGGAATAAAGGTCATTTCATTGCCACAGGTTCTTGATGTCAGTTTGGTATAAGGGAACCTTTACTGTCAACTAGGAGAGGTGTGAAAACATCTTTCTAAGAACCTTCATGTAGCTCTTAGCTCTTTCTTTAGTGAAGAAACGTTCGGCTCGGATTTGATGTTGTAGCAGTGTCTACATTAACCTCTTTAGACGCTGCCATTGCTGATGAGCTGTAAATAAAGTATTTGTTTGAACCACCTTGCTTTGGTCTTGAGCACATACCCTCGAGATTGGCAATATGGATTTTCTATGATTGCGATCACTTGAATTTCACAAGTACAGCTTCCTTGAAAAATGTATAGCTTAGCCTCCAGTTCATCCAAGTAGCTGTGGCGGTAGTGCAGGAGCATTAGAAGGACTGATCGCATTTCTATCATTTTAGCTTCTCTTCACTGGCTCTCTGTTAAATCCAGGATAGAATTGAAAATTCCTCTACTCAGGCAGAAAGCTTTTCATGATACATTTTATCTTTAAAAGTTCTATATTCCCCAACAGAGCACTTTGCTCTCAAACTGCAGGTTTACTAGTTCTTATGTAAAAAATAGAAGAGGAGACAGAGCTTTCATTTATCTAGCCCCTTTTTAATGGAACCAGCTCCCAGGAGGGTTTGCAAAGCAGACACTCTTTTTACCTTCAAGATTTTCATTTTGATAAAACCTGTTGTTTTCATGTTTAGTAGGTTTACTTTATTAATTGCAAATACGAAATTTGACTCTGCATTTTACCAATCTATAGTAAATTTACTATAGAGCAGTAAATGTATCCGTTCATCCCCAGTTGACGTGTGAATGTCCCAGGTTTCTCAGGTGTTTTCAGGTGAGCTCACCAGCTTTTCATGGGAACTGAAATCATTTTGGCTCATCTGAAAATAATAATTAAAACAATGCTTAAACTGCTGGGGGATTTCCCATGATGCACTGAGCACTTCCCTCCATTTTACTATCCGTCCTCCTCTCCATATATAAATATAAGGCATTATCATTGTTGTCAACTTGTTCCTGTCTTTTTCTTTCTCAGCAGGTATCCCTAGCTCAGAGGTACAGTGCTTATTGATCCCTCTAATCCTTTCCACCTCCAACTGGTCAAGGCAGATAGCTGCCCTTCCTAAGGCTGGTTCTTCTGGAGGTTTTCCTTCAGCAGGATTTTTTCCTTTCCACTGCTGCCCTGAAGATGCTCAGGATGTGGGACTGAGTCAAAGATTCCATTAGTTTCCTTAGTTAGGCAGTCATTTTCAATTCAATTCAGTTCAATCCAATACCGATTGTCATAATATCCATCCATCCATGCATCCGTCCGTCCGTCCGTCCATCCATCCATCCATCCATCCATCCATCCATCCATCCATCCATCCATCCATCCATCCATCCATCCATCCATCCATCCATCCATCCATCCATCCATCCATCCATCCATCCATCCATTTGTAAACCTTTTTTATATAAATGTTTTAGTGGCTTAGTAAAGCTCATATTAATGTATGTTTTATAACCAGTTTTAACTACAGAAAATTGATTATATGGTCTTTTTTCAAATGACTGCTTTAAAAGCTTTTAAAAAATAAATGGAAATTGTTTCTTAAAAACGTATTAATCGTATGAATTTAAATAATTGTTGGTGTTTTAAACATTGGGTATGAGCTGAAATTAGGTGTTAGAGTTAAATATGCTCCCAATCTTAAATGAACTCAGATATTAAATGGTCTTTATATCTATTCATACAGCAGCTGTTTGACTTAGAATATACTACTTTAAATGTTTTGGTCTAACTAAATATGCAAGACTAATCTCTCATGTTAATGCTTAAAGTGTTTATCCTTTGCTTGAGAGACTTTAAAAAAAACCCATAGATCAATATTATGGGCACTTAAGAAGTCTTCACCACTGCTTCGCTGGGGAGCACAGCTAAAGTGCTGATCTGCATAAAAGACATGAACCATTTTTATATTTTTCAGTTAATGAGTCATGGATTTTCTGAACTTAGCTGAGTGTCATGATGTATTAAAGCTTGGGAATCCCTGTAAAAGACCAGAGGCCTCTGACATCCCTGTTGCACAGCAGGCATCTGGTGTGTGTATCTGCTTATGTGTTTGTAAGGCTACATGGCAGCTTGTACCTTCACATACTTGAGCATGCACAGATGCACACACTTAAACATAAAAAGATTGCATGTGGGTGAAAACATTCATGTATTTAGACATGTGTAAACACACACAGGGTTTCACAGTGCAAACGTGCATATGTCGAGACCTTTATCCTCCAGATTTCAGAGCATGCTCATTGACCAGCAGAAATATCCACCTGCTCTGAGGGACAGGAGGTCCAGATAAAGTGCACTTTAGCTACTCTTTCTCTATAAAACCTACATTTTCTTTATTTTTACTTCATCTTAACTGTAACTCAAATTGATCCTAGACTTTCTGTCTAACCTCTTCCAGCCCAATTTTCTTCTATTTGCCAGCATCTCAGTGAGCAGCATTTCATGTTTAAAATGTTTTTCCCCACTCTAATTGGATTCTAACTTTCATTTCTGTTTAATAGTATTTGCAAAGATAATCCTCCTCCTCCATCCTGTGCATTTTTTTTTATGTCTGGGTGTGCACAATGCTGAGTGGAGGGTCTGCAGTGGCTGCAGGGGAAAACAATCACTGCATGGTGATTATTTGTCATCTCTGGGCTGTGATGACACATTGCCTATCTGCGGCTGCAGCTCAGATAGGCATTGATTAGGTGTCAGTGTCAATCCTCTGCAGCTATCAATTGTTCATTTCACACTGAGAAGGACAGAAAGGCCTAACTAGAAACTGTTGTCTCACTGCTGTGAAGCCAATCGAGGGTGGAGAAAGACAAGAGAGAGTTGTTTTGAATTGTTCTTAAAGGACTATTCTGGTTTACCATATACCGAAGTCTCATATTGTCTCATTTTTGTGACATTGTCACATAGTTGTCTTATCGAGTAAGAAACAGTCTGCCAGAGAAAGTCAGACACTGCAAAAGAAAGAACAAAGAATGGATCAGCTATTTTCAGAAGTAAAAGTTGCTACTGAAAGATTGTTCCATTTCACTTATAAGTAAACCAATATCCATTAATTCCGCCCCCCTCCAACCTCGGCCACCATAGAGCCCAAATAAAAGAGAGATAAGTGATTTTTAAAAACTGATTAAATTATCAATACTTGCAGAGATAATCATGAGACTTAAAGTACAAATGATGCAAAATTGGATTTTCATCTTTCACTCCTGAGACCTTAGCAAGCCAAGGGATTTAGATGAGAGAGCCACTACACAGGACACTCTCCCTGAATTGCTGCAGTCTGTTCTCATGTAAGACATACAAATTCACCAGTGACAGCACTGTTATAAAATGCAATGAGCAGTCAAAGGTCAAAGACTGGCTGAAATCAATCATTTCTGACCTTACTCATCAAGTAAGGTGGAAGTTAGAGCGATGTGAGGTGAATGTCAGGTAGGAATTAATTTTCCTTCTCTTCCTTAATGTATCTCAGTACGTGAGTTACATGAATTTCCCGGCGAGTCGCCCAAACCTCAGTCACAACCAGTGACACCACAGCTTTTAAAATTCAGAAAAGAGAATCCTACTATTGTAAAAAATATCCAATAAGATTTGACTTTAAAAACCTGTAAAGGTTACTTCATGTCAATAACTGTGGATCTAAACTTCAACATCAGACAAACAACAGAATTTCTCCCCACACAAATTCATGTAATGACAAAACATGAGTCACTTTTGCCCTTTTCAAGCCCCTTTCTACAACTTTCTCATATCTTTTGCTTCCCCCCCACCCCCCACACACACACCTCATCATGGTACAGCCCAGTCCTAACCTTTGCTCAGATTATATTAATCTAACTCACCCTCAGCCATCCATCACTTTTCCTCATGTTTCCATTTCTGTGGGATTCTAGCTCACTCTGTCATGGTGTTGTTGAGGAGCAATATTGCTTGGATTGATCTTGAACATAATAGCAGTGTAGGTGTGTGAGTTTGCATGCCTGTGTAATATGCATGTGTGTTAACTAGCTCCTGCCCCTCTGCTCTATTTTCACAAGAAAGATTGCTGCATATTTTTCTCGCCGTGTTTATAACGAGATAGAGGTAGTGTCTGAGTGTGTGTTCTCTGCTTGTAATAAAGCACCAAAAGACACTGCATGCATAAACTGGGGAAAAAAACACATAATCACACACATACAGACAAACCTTTACATTCCACTATTACTCATCTTTTCCCGCTGAGCTGAGCTGATGAACAACATGCTAGTAGCATAACTAATTCGACAACCCACGTCTGCTTTACATAATGGTGTTCATTACCAAAAAATGCACATAAAAGTGTAGCTTTTAGACATTCATGAGCTTTTAGACATTCATGAGCTTCAATTATGTACAAAGCAGTACAGTGTTTAAGTATATAACATGCAAAGCGGAGGTGGGCTCGTTATTTTTCATTACATATGATCCGCTGACAGTGTATGTTATGACTCTAAGGGATAGATTTGAGTCAGATTCTCTCATGGTTTGGCAGAAACACAGTTCATGTCGTATTTATCAGTGACTCATGGCAGCCTGCTCACGTAACTTCAGTCACAATGTTTCTTTCTTTGCATTTTCTGAACATTTTCTGAGATTTTATCTGTAGAGGACAGAGTTTTGAGATTTTGCTGCTGGAACAATTTTTTCAAGTTCTTCTGGGGCTTATTAACATCTAAGAAACTTTCCCTGACCTTAAATCTTTTATGTTTAAAACTGCAGATTGACATTCGGATCAGAGCAAACTCTTTCATCAGCTGAAAAGAACTCAAATGTTAATCTGCGAGGCGTGATACTGGGTGAGAGGACATTTGGTGCAATAATACAGCACTCTGTTAAAGCTACAAGTTGAATCAACCACAGCATGATGTTTATTTATTTAAAAAAGGATTGAAATTAAAGTGAGACATAATCACAAGTCTTGTTAGAAGGGCTCCCCAACTGCATTAGATGTAAATGTTCTTTAATGCTAACGATAAGTTAAATGGAAATTAGCATTTTTAAATGTATCCCACTGCAGCCCAGTGCAGGCACGGCTACTGCTTTTTACTTGTTGGCTGACATTAACAGGCTTTTTAACTGCAATACTGGTTACTTTTTCAAATTACACACATTGTGTGATGTTTACACACAAACATCACACAATGCCTCACAAAATAATGGACAGTTAGTATTTTGTCTGTTTATAATAACTCATTTGATGAGTTATTGGTTCAGTTATATACTTATCACATCATTCATTAGTCATTTTATGTTTTTCCCTGGAATTTTCATGTTTCAGCTAATGTAGTATTTCATTCATTGTAATTCCTGATCACTAAAGAATATTTTCAGATATTGTATATATAGCTAGAGCTAAGATATGTAGTAAGACATGTAATCAGGAGTCACTTTGTTCTGTGAATTTATCTTGTGGGTGGGTGGTTCTCCATAAAGATTCACAAAGGTCTTTGGAGATTAAATGTGTGTTTAATTCCTTTTTTTAAGCATACAGTATGACATTTTTCTGCATGCACAAGAATGTTATGCCGTCAGCGAGGAAGAAATCCATTGATGAATAACCGGCTCAGTCAGTATATTCAGGTAGTCAGCTGACCTCTTCTTTGGGGACACATAATATTGCTGGACCTAGACCTGACCAACTGCAGCAACCCCAGATCATAGACGTCTCCCACTTATATCATATTTCCCAGGGTTCTACTGTTGTTTTTCTCAGATTTGATTTTTTCCTCGAGGACAGGGGTTCATCATTATCCATCCAGTTTGGAAATGTTGGACAGTTCTTAACCCAGTTTTAGTAATTTCTGCATCATTGTTGATGTTTTCTCTTCCTCATACATGTCAACAACCTTTCTTGAACAGACTTACAACTTTACCACAACCATGGCATGTTTTGACATGGTTGTTTAGCCATGGTTGTTTACTTATTGCCTCATTTGGGGTAAAATAACTTGTTTTTACCTGAAAGATAACCACCCATGCAGTAAAAATCAGTAATTAACAGGATAATCGTAGCTAGTTTTTATCTGACTCAGACTAAATGGATCCAATAGCCAATGAAGTTCTGAACAATGTCTCAATGAGTAAGGTGTGTTGGAGCAAGGATACACCTACAGGATTGGGGTCCCCTGAGGACCAGAGCTGGACACCCCTGACTTCAATATATTTGATGTTCAATCCCAAAGTGTCTACATCAGTTTAAAGAATACCATGAACATTAATGTCAAAAAGATGGCAGAGTACAGTAGCAAAAGGATAAAAAGAAGAAGGGAAGAAGATCTAAGTGGGTATAAGAGAACAGCTTGAGGGAAAAAATAAAGGACAGACGAAGGTGGTTAGAGAACTGGAGCACATGACATGAGGCTTCAATCTTGGGGAGGGCAGGCGATAAAAAAAGGAAAAGAAAAAAATCCCTGCCCACACCAATGGAATGGCACAGTCCACATGGGAGTCATCCATTCACTAGGCAGCATAGGGGTGAGTCTAAATAGAGTAAATGGATGTCATTGGGTATCCCCTCTGGTTTAGTTTTCTCTCTTCCATGAGATTCCTCCCTCTCTGACAGTGTTGTACTTCTGATAAATTGGCTCACTGTCAGATTTGTTCTCTGTTTCATGGTTGATTCAACATTGAAGTCATCGCCATGATTTCTCTTTTCTCTCAATTCTCTGCTTTCAATCTATTATTTCTCATCACCGTTGGTGGCCATGTGGTGCTCTCTCCCTTTTCTCCCAGAGGTCTATATTTTATGATCACTTGTTTCATTTCACCCTCTTGCTTCATCTTGCACATAATCTAATTGTAGGTCATTCAGCTAATGAATCAACTGGATTCATGTGTAGCATGCATAGCCCATAATTGTGAGTCTTGTCTTGCACAAGTCCCACAGGACAGGGTTACCAGAAACTTAGAAAGGGTAACAGTTCAACATCTGTAATGCTTTAACATGTCCTCACAATGATCAGTAAGGAAAATATGTCTATATCACAAACACCAATACACCAAATAAGGTATCAGTTTTAATGTGATGGAGAGAAGAATAGATTCAGTGAGTCCACTTTTTTCTGTTGGTGTCAGTGCTGCTCAGACATTTGTGATTATATGGACTAAAAAATTAAGAAGAATCTTGTGAAGGAAAGCTGTAACATCTAATGTGGTTAAATTTGCTAAAGGTTTTTTTTTTCATTGATGTTCCTAAAGCTAAATATGAACCAAACGGCATTTAAAATATCACATATGTGCAAAGCAAAAAAGGAACAGTATTTATCCCAAATGAGCCTGGAGGAAAGTCCAGTGTTTTGCCAGCTGTTAACCAAGTAACCTTGTAAGAAGCTCTGTTACTACTGTACCTTGCATTTTGCAATATGACACCAAGGGGGTAGGACATTTAAATGTGACACCAAGGGCTCCAAGCAGGGTGTTACTCTGTTACTCTGGGAAAAGTTCAAAGTGATGTTCAAGGTGGTGTTTCTCTCACTCGAATGTCCCATTGCGTCTTTAAAACTGAATAAAGAAAATATTAATAATAATGATAATGGAGCTCACTGCTTTATAGATGAACAACAATGGCTGAAGGCTAGTAATAAATCATCTAAAGCATATTTTGTAACATTTACACAAGCATTATTTCTATAAATGTGTGGTTCAGAAATGTAACTACAAAGTTCAGATGTGCATATGTGTATCTATATGTATACAAATGACAGTTTGGATAATTTCAATTAGCATCTGAACACATCTTTATTTGTGTTTGTGTGTGTGTGTGTCAGATCTTGGTAGCTTTTCATTGTGTGCGACAGGCAGCCACACATACAGGATGTGACAGTTGATTGGCAGAGGGACCACCAACATTTGTCATGGCAACCATAGAGAACACTGCCAAGCTGTCAGGGGTTGTTTGTAAACAAAACCGATGGAATAAAAAGGTTTCAACTTTTCATGCTGATTTACATAGATAACTTACAAATATGTAAAAAATTTATGAAGAAGACATTCTACAAACATATACTCAACCACAGTTCTTCTTGATTGGATTGGAGATAAAGGTGTGTGAAACATTTTACGTATTGAGCCATCAGATCAGTAACATTGCCTCTGCCACTAAGCATCCACTTTGATGCAGCGTCTTTGAACAAAAAAGCAAATCTTTCTGCAATGATAGTTACTATTTCTCTTGCAGAAATGTAAGAAAGGTGTGTTTAAAAACCTACAATGTGAGAAAGGAGTCCACAGCTGATGAAACAAACAAGCAACATGAACATAAAGATCATATTCATTTTCGGTCAACAGCCTGTGAAAGGTCATTTCTATAGTGCTCATGTGTGAGATGCTACTTGGATTTCTAGATGAATCCATGAACAACATCAAGCATCCATTTAATTTAGTATATAATTTAGTATAGTTAGCGCCGGGATTTTGCCAATTCCCATGTCGCTATTATACAGACAGAAAATTCTTTGCCAGTGTCTCCCTGAAGCAGAGCTTTCCCTGAACTAGTTTTTTTTATTTGTAGAATTTTGTTAGCTAGTAGAAGTTACAGTAGTGAAAATGTGTCATTGTGCATCTCATTCTATCAAAAAAGATAGCTTCTGAACACAACATTTACCTTATTTTTGAGCTTACCTTGTTTTTCACATATTTTACCTTCCTGGTATTTACCCAGTTTCAGAGAATCATTTAATTATATATCATTGCCAAGGGGGAAATCCCTGATAATCTTTGCAAATTTAAACAGTGGTAAAGCTCCATCTACTGTACCCTTTACTTTCTGAAGTCTTACCTTTTGTAAGACCATCCTGAAGCTTTTCACTGGTCATGTTACACATTATTTCCAGCCTTTTCTTGCTGCAATCTAAATGTTATTTTAAAATAAAACTCAAGAGTGCATTAAAAAACACACAAGCACACACACAAACACACCCGCTACGTTAACTTAATCAGAGGGGTATTTTGTTCCATTTTCAATTTCATTTATAGTTTAACCCTGAACATCTTCTAAAAGGTCTTTCCCAATGAGTTGCAGCACATGAATGGCATCAGTGATGAACTAAAAAGCAAAACATTCGGAATGAACTCTGGTGTAAAGCATAGGGGTGTGAAGTGTGCATGTCATTCATTTGCTTCATTGTTTTTCCTGAAACACAGACATAGAAAGGAGATTTTTCCTTTTAGAAGTGAATCACTGTTTTCTCTGTTGGACACAATCACAAAATACACACCTTTAACCATTCACACACAGCTACATGCTCACACCCACATCAACTATAGGACTAGTGAAGATGCATAAACTGAACATTAAAGTGGTTGTACCCATGATGAATAAAGCTACAGAAAAAAAATCATGTGATGTTATATGTGTGTGTGTGTGTGTGTGTGTGTGTATGAATCACTCATCCTTTTTACTCAATACTAAGAGTGAGTCATGACTGTGGTTGCTGATGTGCGGGTGCACAGGCTTTCCTTTTAAGAGCACCTTTTCAGTTGCTTTTGTTTTTTTTGTGTTGCATATGTTATTGTGTCATCTTGTTTTAAACACATAAACAGACGCAACAGGGATCAGTCAGCTTATGAGTCATTTCCCTTTTACAGACACATTCAGCTCATGAGACAGATAGCATGCAAAACAAAGGCAGATCAATGTGTTTGTCTTTGATAGGGAGACATCAGAACCCCGGACAGAGAGAGACAGAGAGGGAGAGAGTGACGCAAACAAAGCTTATTACTTCAGTCTGTTTACAGTTACAGATGTTGCCAAGGTTCTTGCTATCGGTTTATCAACTGACATAAAATTCCTGCCCAGAAAATACATGCTGTATACAGCATGTCCTGACTGGCATGGAGAGCCTGAGGATATATAAGCTTTTTGCTTGTAGAGGTACATGCTAGACCCATAGCCATGCTTACACAGAAAGATTAGTCAGTAACTTCAGCCTGCTGTGATTTTGAAAAGAGGCAAGATTTAATTTATCCAAAATAAAGAACCCATTTTCTTCCTACATCACTTAGGTAATAATAATTAGAAAAACAAAATTATTCAAATCTGGTGTAGATCGGTAGATCATTTATTTCTATGTGCATCTTTATAATTATTACTCTGTTGATCATTGTGTGTTTGGTTAGTACTAAATCTCTGTTGATGTTATATTGCCACCGCCCTTGTCTTGACATTCATGTATGTTTTAAGGATTAAACTATTCATTTTTTGATTTATATCTTTGGAAAAGCACACATTTTTGGTGTAAGGATGACTACAACAAGTCCATCTATGATACAAAACTTAACTGGCGGACATGTACACAGCATGAGTGGACAAAAGACATGTGCACAAGACACAAATATTGTTCATAGATCCATCTGCACCAGAAGATTTTGGACAAAAAAACTGCATGCAAGCTATTTATTTATTTATTTTTGCAGCATCGAACTGCAGTGCAATCACAGCTCAAGATCTATTTGCAAGTAATAATTTTTCTCAAACTTAGAGTGAAATTTCTGTTCTACCATTTCTGGGGATAATAATCTCCATTTCTCTGTAAGCCACTTTCCTTCTAGTCAGGTATAATGACTCAAGAAGCCTCTTCCCTGCACACCACTCTAAGCGAATCCTTCATTAGGGCTTTGTAGTGAACTCAGTTTCAGTAATAGTATTTTACTTGGTCTCATCTGTGCCCTCAGGCTTCATCTCAGTAAAACAGAACCCATATTGTTTTAAATCACAGGCAATTGTTAGATGGAAATAGGAAATTAGGCTTTTTTTAACCCATCTCTGAAAAGCAGCGGGCTGCCGTATCTGCAACCAAGGAGCATCGGGGGGGCTTAATGCTACATTTTATACCTGCCATGTTGGAACAATTGCTTTTCTTCTGGTTCATCTGACACCAGGAGGCCTAAATAATGCTCAGTGGGAATAGATAGAGAGGAGAGAAATGGCTTTCTTAGTTTAGTATGGTTAGCCTTGCCTCATACTGTATCCAGAACCCTGAAGGTGAGTTGTGGTGCTAATCGTGAGCCAGGCTTAATTCATCTTGTCTGCAACTGAGCAAATCCTTGAATAAAAATATTGTTAAAGGTTTTCCCTGTTGGTTTTCTTTGCCGAAAAAAATATGTTCTTCCCATTTGAGTGCTCTGATTTGACATTAAATAATCCTTTTGACAGAACTGAACCATCTTCCTCATCACTACTTCACTCCTGAAGATATTCAAAAACAGATTTCGTAATGCCATAAGGAAATTCCCACTATCTGCTCTAGTGTTGCCCCCTCATCTTTGGGTTTCAACATTTCGAAAGTCATGTTTTGCTTCAGTGGGAGTCGCTTTTTTTTATGTACAAGGGGGTCTCTCAATCAGCTGTGTAGCCCCGGGGAGGGAACAGCGCTCCCCACTGACCTGTTTAAAGACAACATGGTGAAGATAGTCTTGAAAGTAGGACACGAAAAAAAAGCTAACTTTGTAGCACTGAATGCAGGTGAACACTGACAACACATACCTGTCTATTTAACCCGCAAAGAGAAACACATCGATTTGTCTCTTTCCTCTTTCCATTAAGCCTTTGTGTCAAGGCATTGTGCACTATTGGCTTCAAGAGATCATAAACTAGTTCCATGTCTTTTGTACAAAAGTGTGTCTGTGGTAACTGACAGTGTCGTACAACATCCCTGAGTTTGCTGTCAAGCTTAGCCAGGGACGTGCCACTCGACGGCCCCAAGGGAGGCCATTCAGACTCTACTTCAAAAACATAACGCCACTACTACTGATGGCAGGGGGTCAGCAACCAGCCTAACTGCAGGAAAGTACAGCGTCTCAAACACACAAACATGAGAAATGTAAGAACAAAAACTCTCATATTCCTTTATAATAGGTGCTGCAAAGATTTTGTTATGGCAAATTGAAAAAAAATAAGATGTCCTCCTCAATCTGGAACCAAAACTTGATATGAAGTGAAATAAAAAAACAAATGAGGCCATTTCTGCTGAAGATCATAGTTTATTTTTACAGATAACTCAGAACTTTTTATAGAATAAAACCTCACCTGTACCCTTAAAAAATTCAGCAAGCCAGCTTTTGCAACAGTACATTTCCTTTCAAAGCTCCCCAGATGCTCTGCAGTTTTAAAGAGGGAGAAAAAAAAACGTGTGGCACTGTTTTTCAGCCTTTTCTCCTTTATACTGTATTGTTATTTTACAAGACTCACTGTTGCAGCCCTCACTATTTCTCTAAGATATCGAGAGAAGACATCTATAGACTCTGAATTACTCGATATTTTTAAATCATTGAGGAAACACTCCCTTTGGCCTTTGGTGATCTTCCAGAGTATTTTGTTTTGTTTTTATTCTACAATATCACTACTAATGTGAGTGTCCAGTGCATTAAACTATTACAAATGCATATGTACAAATGAAGAAGCACAAATTGAAGGAAACAGTCAAAGTCTAACATGAAATAATCTTTGCTTTCACACTTCACAGAAAGGTAGAAAAAATAATTTCATAAACCAACATTGTACTTTGAATAGTTTCTTTAAAAGTGGTCTCAGCAAAAAGCGGGACGACAAGAATAAGAAAAATGCAAAAGTATCTCTGCCTATGTTTTAACATCTACTGTTTTCTGTGCCGAATAGCAAGGCTTTTAGATTGACAAGAGAGCTCAGAAAGAACAGATAGACAGATAGATAGAGATGACTGGAGGAAATAAGAGACAGAGAAAGAGGAAAAGTGACTGAAACTGGACTGTAAGTCATCTCCAAAACAAGACAAGACAGAAATCAAAATGAAATCCAGTGACAGTGACTAAACAAAGAAAGGAATTAAAGTGTTGGAAAGGAGAGAGAGTGTGGGGTGGCACTGGACAAAGACTAGACACAAAATGAGAGGGATTCATAGAAGTATTGGGAGAGGTTGTGAGGATGGGGCGAAAGAGGTAAAGGTACCTGAGATATGAAATGGCTGGAGGAAAACAGCTTTCTTAAAATGGGTAATTTCAGCTTTGGGGATGTTTAGTCAAAGTGGAACTTTGAGAAAGAGCATTTTTTCCACAACAGAAGACAACATTAAATATTTTAGAAACCAGCAGATGATAAATATTCCGTGTCATCAGACCAGGAGATCTGAAAATGCCACTAGCCTCTCCCACCCTGAACTCAGTGAAACAACAGTGTACATCATTTGCACAGATGTCACTTCTTTTTACATACCGTGAAAACTTCAAGTATTCAAGGTAAACAGCAGAGAAGGACTAAAGTGCATTTATATACCAAGTGGTAGAAGCGTAGTCAACTCTAAATAGTCTGTCAGTATGAAAGAGCTTTCTTATCTTTACATAATTGTTATTCTGTTAATTCTCCATTAAGAAACAAAGAGAATTTAAGAATAAGCAAATGTTTCATCATAAAATGAAACAAATACACTGGTCCCCAATAAAACTATAGTCTTTTTAAAATGAGGACCCCAGAAATGTTCAAATTGCAGTGATACATTTAAGTCTCAATTTGTCAACGCATTAAATTCTCCAATTTCATTAAGTTCTCCAAACATGATTTACCATGATCACAAACAGTCTTCAGCTTATCTGCAACCATGAACTGGACTACAAAAAAATAAATGAATAAATGAATAAATGATTCCAAGATTGCCATCCTACTCTTTAGCTGTAGAAACTTGCATTTTGACATGACCAACTTAACATATGATTTGAAGACCATTTATCTTCAGATCAGGATTTTGTTTAACTTTAAGACATGAACAGATCCAGGCATTTAAATGGGTCAAATAGACCAAATGAAACTGTTAGCAAAGATAAAATGGGTCTCATTATTAAAAAAATAAGTACTTAAAATACAAACAGTATCAATAAAATATATGCTCTACAGTGGCAAGACGTATTGATGTGTGATTGCATGTAGATCAGAGTACGTTGGATCTTGACCACTGTAACCATTCTTACACTCACTGCTGCTCAATGTCCCCAACATGAGCTGGTATGCTGTCTCACAATTAACAACTACAGTATGGATTGTGATGGTATATATTTTTTTTGGACAAATGGACAAAGTTACTATAATGGAAACAGAAGAAAACTCTTCTTTTAAAACTCCAGTTTATGTGACACTGCTGGATATGCCTCCAACCACTGAAACTTCTGTGATCTATACTTCCTACCTATTTTACCATAAATCATTTCAGCCAGATTTTGCCTTAACTTGTCTCTCAGTTCAGCTGTATAATATTTTTGGTGTTAATTATAGCCCTAAAATGTTTATATTTTAATTCACATCAATGATACAGCGCACATTTCTCGGAAATTCAATTATAATACTCAATCATAAATTCAGGATAAAAATTCATAAAGATGTACTTTTAAGTTTATATTCACGGATATTCATAATCATGTCATCAAGATGCAAGGGATTTTTCTGAGACAAAAAAAAAAACTGTTCTTTGTAAAAACCAACTCAAGTAAGACATTTTAGACAAAAAAGATTAATCTTATGTCACTGCAAGTACAAATATATGAAATTTTCATTGTAACCTTTGAAAAACCAACAGGCTTGTCTTGATGAGGAGAGTTTATCTCTAAAAGTTCAGACAGGAAGCTGGCCTGACCTTACATTTAAGTGTTGTGATGTTGATGACTAATTTAAAAACAAATGCCTTCTGGGTTGCATTTTGTATGACTTTAAAAAAGTAAGTCATGTTTGCTGAAAACGTTAAGAGTCCTAATCCATTAAGACGATAGAAAATGGATTAAAACTAAATGTTTCCTGCAAAGATGTGAGAGGAAAAGATCATTATTTGTAAAGAAGCCTAACAAAGAGAAGGGAAAGAAAAGAAATATTTCCAACAGATGACATCGGGAGGGTACAGTCAAACTGAGAGCAGGACTCTTGAAGAAAGTTGGCAGTTTTCATGTCACCTGGGCAAACCGGGGTGGAACGGAGAGAAAGTGGGGGCAATAAAAAGGGTGCATAGAGCAGAAGATGAAAATAACAGATGGAAAGGAGGTGGACTGACAGAGGCTGGGAAAGCAGGAAGAAGAAAGAAGGATGGCAGGGAATGGTGAACTCTTGTATTATTAATTGTCTTGAGATGTTAGGGGGAGCAACAGCAAACCAGCTGTCCATTAGGAGCGCTGTCGTTCCTTCCGCTGCTCTTATCCCATATCTTTATTCGGACTTCTCCCTAAATAAGGAAACATGATTCACACCATCCTTTTTTAACCTTCATTTAAGCCCTGTCTGGTTGTGGCATATCCACAAGTCATTTTAGTGCAAGTGGCAATATTTTGGAGTGATATAAATTCCTAAAGGCCTTTCCTGACACTTTTAATCTCAGATCCTTGTACCAATTGCACACTGTAGGTAAAAACTGCAGCATAATCAGTCTTCTTTGACAGACTCATGAATATTCACAAGACAAGCTGTCATTTCCTATTGATTGGTACTGTAGTTTTATACTTTTTGCATATTTGCATAGTTGATTTGAGGAGGAACGGTTTTACACACAAACTAGACGATGCAATTTCCTGGGGAAATTGTGGGCCGCAACTGTTTGTTCCTTGACTATAGCAAACTTTTAGAAAGTTTGGACCAAATCTATCAGAGTATTTGAAAGTTGAAGAGAATAGAAATGTGGCAAACCGTTAATCATCAGCTGTTATCTAAGTAGGAGCTAACTCTTGAGTTTCAGAAGGTCTTCCCACGGTGTAAATATTGTTTCTGATGTGATTAAATAGGAGATATGTGCAAATAAGAAGCTGCTGACTCCAAAAGTCTAAATCTGTTGGATTAAAGAATTCCATAGTGAGAGAGACTATGCACATAGAGGGAAAACGGTGGACACTCCTGAAAGCTAAACACTGGATCTTCTTAAGAATTTCTCAGCTAACCCCATTCTGTTGAATTTTATTGATAAACTCTTGCTCTGAATTTTTTACTTTTTAACTCTCTTTTATCAGATTGCAGTTTATAGTAATGCCCCTGAAAATGTTTAGTTGGTTTATAAAATGCAGAAGAAAAAACAACAAAAAATGCTACTTAAACCAAACATAGATATTGATTGAAATAATGATAATAATAATAATAAAGAATCTTCTTCTTGCAGTGGAAATGTCTTACAAAAGCACACAAATGTGTATATCTGTGTGTGGGCTTGGGTGAGTGGTCATCCCTGTGTTTGTGTGTGTGCCTGTGTGTAAAATGCGGAAATGATCTTGCAAGATGTGACAGCTGCTCTTTTCTTTCTGTACTATTTTCAGAAGCTGACCAGCAATTCTGTTGAACTGACCGAAGAAATCCTTGTGACACATGCAAACATACATTGTGCAAGTGCACCCACTCATGCAAACACACACATGCCAAGTGAATTACATACATTACACTCACAGATGCACATTACAACCCCTTCTACGATGTTAGTCACCTATAATTACACACATGCACATGCACACACTGGCTGATAGGTTGACACAAGAGCCTCAGTGAGGTGGATTATTGTGACTTGGACATCAAGAGCAGATGGTGAGGATGACGTTATGTCTGTGTGTAACTGTGTGTGTGTGAGGGAGACATTAGTTCTCCAACCATCATCTTCAAGATGCAAATATTAGTCTGAGGAATTTATTTACAGTGTGGACTAAATGTTACAGCTTATGGAACATTAACTTTAAATGTCATTGTTTTTTTAGTTTTTCTTTAATCTTTGTGCCTCTTTGAATCAATTTACAGATTGTTAGTGTACTATTCTATTTTTTACCCAGTGGATCAAGGAGCAGGACAAACTGTGAAGATAACAGAGAGGAAGCTAAAATACGAACAAAGCTATGGATACTAGGAAAACAGAGGAAAAGATAATGGGTTACATAAGATAAGCAAAACTGCTCTAGCAGCCCTAACAACATGAGTATAGTATAGCAAATGTTAAAACGACCCATCAGCACTGTGGGAACTGCTCACTTGGAGATTCATGAAATTAGCCATTTTGACCTTTTGGCATGAGGCGGAACAGTGTGTTTTCACTGCAAATCAGGAAATTTCGTCATAACATGGTTGTTGTGGTAGCAATCAGTAACACTTATTGTGATCTACGTGAAGAATCAGTTTTACTCTGTCACACCGTAAAACACACACAATCGTCCAAATCGCTGTAACAAATATGTTGCTGTTGGTTTTGTTGTTGGATGCTGTGTCCAGCACTGAGTTCATAGAGGGAGTTAGAGTTATTATAAATGTAATCTCCTGTTTTTATTTTAGAAATAACTCCAGAACGATCTTTTTCTCCCCTATACTTTTCTTGTTTATCCTTTTTTGGTTGAGGGAAGAAGTGTCAGTAGATGTGCATTTCTTTGTTGATCTCGTGCTGGACTGGTGACAAGGTCAGCGATACCAGCTATACACGCCCAATTCCCCATTCCCATAAGCCTGATCTGGATTATACACAGAGAAAATGGACAAATGAACATCTCTACAGTACCTGTGTAACTTGTCCCAGGCAAGTTTTCTTAGTTTGCCAAACCTGTCGGCATTTGGTTTTTTATTTTTTTGGTAAGCTGCCATATGATTGACACATTCCCTACACACAGACTGAAACTAAGATTTAAAGAGTATTCTCTCTGATATGAGGTCAGCAAGACAGAAAAAACACTTACAGGGCCATGACTTTTGTGTAAAAACAGGCACTACAGTGAAACTCTATAATGGCTGCAGTGCAGCTCGAGTGGTGCACATTGCAACTCCAGTGTGAAGACTCAGAAACTGCAACAGAAAATATTGAATTATTGAACATTTTAAAATGAGTGTGAAATCTAAGAGGAAATGTAGAAAAAAATCAACTTGTGTCTGATCTGAAGTAATTACCATTCAGGGAAAAACCTTCAAAGGTCTTCCAGCTAAATCTAAAATCAAACCACATTTTAGGAACTGTCAACGGGCCCAAACATTTGCAAACACAGAAGATACTCTCTTAATGAACTATTCTGAGTTACATGAGATCCACAACAGTTGGCAGAGATTACCAAGAGTGACCATACTGAGCCAAAACTGCATTTTCCTGAAAGGAAAGGTCACACTAGCTGACTCTATGATAAGTGTTGACCAGAGGCATCTGAGATTAGTGTACCCATTCTCTGTGAAGTTATTCTGTCTCATGAGGAAACATGGTACACAAAAAATTTAAGACATAATCCTGCACACTCTCACTCTGCCTCCCATGTGGGCTAACACAACTCAATAGATTAAACGTCAAAATCCATAATCACCTCTGTCCACCTGCAGTTATCAACAAACAAACACAAACTCTCTCACACACAACGTCTGACACATATGTTGGTGGACTGGTGGTAGTTATCCTAATAATTGTTCTGGCAGCAGCGGTGACAGCTGAAAAGACCTAAATGACAAATCTGGCCGGAGAAATGGCCTCATTCACTCATTCACTAACATCTGTTTATATGCATATCGCTAGTTTATGTGTGTGTGTTGGCGCTCCGTCACTGGAAGGCTTCGTGTCACCAGGTGCCAGTTTATACTCATTAGTATCATTTTCATGTTGAATAAAGAGTGGAAAAAATAAAACACAATGTACAGCTGAGCGGAGAAAACTGAGGGGAAAACAGGATGAAGCAAACAAAGTTGAAAGAGAGTGAGCTTAACCAAGCAACTCCTTACTTTCCTGTTTCAGCACATTCTGTCTTCTCTTTAAATATTTCATCTTTCTCCTTTATTTATAAGTATAAAAAAAACCTTCCCTGAATTATTGATAAATCAAATGAGTGTGACCTGCGTGTCTCTGTTTTACACAGCGCTCTTGTTTACCTCAAACTCATTTGCATCATCGTGTCACACATTCATATTTCAGTAAAGACACCAGGTTGTGTATTGTCTCTATGCACATACCAGGACAAGCTAAAGAGAAGAGTGAGAAAAAAATGCTCAATGTTGAAAACTGTAGTACTACTAAAATAAGAAATATGCTCTGTCTCCGACTGTTTTTGCTATACCTATCTATCTATATATATTATATTATATTTTGGTTAGTTTTTTTGTTACTTTTGTGCTTGCTGACAGGTAACTCATTAAACACAGGTGATATGTAGTAAACATTTTGGGATCTCTGAAGCAAAGCATTGATGTGGTTTGGAAGTATTTGATGGATTTATATTTACAGTTTCTGCTTTCATAGTTTGAAGAGTTATTAAGCTTTCTTTTTGAAAAAAAAGAAACTCACACACTTCACAGTGCATCTATGAGATCATCCCTTCTTTGTTGGCAGCATCTCCTCCTCTTCTCTGCTTTAACTGATTTTTCCTATCTTCCCAACCTCCTGTTGTACTTACTGTGTATTGTATAAGTGTGTGGGTGTGCGTGTGTCTGTGTGACGAAAATGGAGAGAGCGAGTGTGTGTGTATGTATGGGTTGGTGCCCGTCTTCCCTCTGGACTGGAGGCTGCACGTGATGCAGCTGTACATGTCTGGTTTACTCTCAGCCTCTATCCTGTTCTCTTTCCATCTGGTTCCATCTCCGCTTCACTCTTCATCCCCTTTTAAATAGATATTTTATTTCCTCCCTCTTCTCTAAATGTCTGGTTCCTTGTCCGTCTGTCTGTAGGCTATCCTGTTATGGTTCCCTCAAGTCTTTGAATTATGACGTTTACACTTTTTGCTTCCACCAAAAGACGGATTTTCATAGGTAAGTATATGATCATTCTTCTTCAGTGTGATACAAAAACTACAACACCAAATTTAGTCAAACTTTCAGTGAAATGAAGCATGACGGTTCAACTTTGGTTTGTTTTTCTTTGACATGTGATGCATGTGAGGTTAATTGGGCACTCTAGATTCTCCCTAGGAGTGAGTGTGTGTGTGAGTGGTTGTCTGTCTCTCCATGTCGGCACTGCGACAGACTGGCGACCTGTCCAGGGTGTACCCCGCCTCTCGCCCGTTGATAGCTGGGATAGGCTCCAGCACACCCGCGACCCATTTGGATTAAGCGGTTCAGAACATGGATGGATGGATGGATGTGATATTCTGGATCTGATCATCCAGTAGGTTCAAAATTTAGAGGGTGCTGGGTGGGCTGTTGGGGCTTTGGGGAGTTTTCTCAAGTGACTGAACCTATGGCTTAGCGGATGTCTGTGCTCTCTGACTGTTTCTGGCCACAAACATTGTTCAGTGATTTTTAATCATTTTATAGCCCAAAAGCCAGACTTGCAGCTCCATGAATGTTCTGCTTTCTCATCTATCACTATCACTTCTACACCCTCTAGCACATTTTTCCAGCCATAAAAAAAAAAAACATGCTGATTCTGACAATTGAATGTTACCTGGCCAGTCATTGTGGCACAAAAATACAAATATGGCAGAAAGGAACCCACAATGTCTTATTCTCTTGTATCACACACATGATCACATGAAAATCTTCAATTTATCATGAATCCTATAAAAGTAAGTATGATTTTGAAATTTGCAAATTAATGTCCTTACAATACATCCTCTACACTGGTATTTATCTTTTCCCCATCACAGAGGTTAGTTAATAAATGTCTTTTTTTTCTTAATTTACAAGAAAACTATCTTGCATATTTTTTTAGTTTTTGTTTGTTTACTTTGTTTTATTCACTTCAGAGCAGTAAGCCTTTATACTCTCTCTCTCTCTCTCTCTATCACACACACACACACACACACACACACACGCACACCCACACACACACACACACACACACACACACACACACACACACACACACACACACACACACACACACACATTAAA
>JAVQJG010053259.1:0-23345 GCA_036024015.1 Craterocephalus amniculus | reverse complement strand
ACACACACACACACACACACACACACACACACACACACACACACACACACACACACACACACACACACACACACACACACACACACAGCGATATTGCTGTTTGCTCCATTGCACTTCTTTCTCACACATTTTGCTTTTTCTACATTAATCAGTCGCTCACGCCCCTCGGATTTTTGTTTTAAATCCAAGAGCTCAGAGATTCTGCAAGTTTCCCTATCAGTGTTTTTAGGACCAACACACACAGACACACACATACAAACACACACACAGGGCTTCTGTTAACCTGAGAGGCAGAGGGTCAATCCTTGTGATCCGCAGCCTGCATGCCTTCCATACAGACACGCCGCCGACACGGCAACCCGACTCCCAGCTAGATTAGAGCTAATCAAGCATAGCGGAGCTTTGGGCAACAACACCATGACACACACATGGAGACACACACAGCTACAACATGCATATTTTCTAACACAAACATGAGAAGCGTTTCCATTTTCTACAACAGCTAAATGACAGTGTAACTTCCCTCACATCAAGAGGAGTCATAACCTGTGTAAAATAGACTTGACGTCAGTTTTGTCCAACAGGATGTTATAAGGGAAAGGTTTTATTCTAAATGGGGCTATAGTTCGTAGAGAAAGCTTCGTGCTTTTTTAAAGATGATGTGAAACTAGCTGCAGAGGCCTTAAACTCATTCTCAAACTCAAACAGTCTTATAAAGCTACTTCAGCATCAGTCTTGCATCCTGCATCTCCTCTGAGCTCTTTCCAGCAAGAAAACCAGACCAAACCTCAGGTTTCTTTGATGAATCAGCCATTGTGGGTTTTTAAAACAGCCACATGATGTTTAAATCCAGGTGCTGGCATGACTTGGTGCTGCAAGGCAATCAGTGATTCCCTAACCATTTGATTTTTCAAAAAATTATCCAACCAACATCTAAAAACAAAAGGAGAGAGATATATTTTTTATCTTGGCTGTCAAAATTAAACCACTAATGCAGAGATAAATATACATTTAGCACCTTAATTTTTTAATTCAGTGCATAAATCCACAGCAACCCTCATTTATGAAGACTCTAAACATTTTTAAGACTTATATTTATATGGGGGGGATGGGGGGTGGGGGGGGGTCACAAACACTAATGTAAGGTATTTGGCTCAAAAAGGTTGGGAACCATTGCTGTAAGGCAAAACGCAGCTATCACATGATGCTCCGGGCTGGAAAATAAAGCTTTAAGTGTCGATTCCCAGCCCCAGGATGCTGCAGGAAAATAACAGGTACAGTAATGTGCCTAATGAATAATTTTTTCATCATCATCAATTCAGGTCAAAAGCACAGAGTTTTAAGCTCAGAAACTAATGATGTATTGCCTAAATCAATGTAACTGATCAGTGGACGTTTCCCCTGCTGGCCTGTAAAATGCATGTTTAAGCTGCTTCTGCATTGGCTTCACTTCACAGACCTGGAGGCTTCATTTATATCTACATGCAGACCAGAATAACTTGTCCAGATGTTTAATGATGCATATTTTCCTATTTCTTGCATTATTGTTTTTGATGTGGAATCAAATGAAAAATATCACATACTAAAAAAACATAGCCATGTTTTTACTATTAACCCCAAGTGCAAAAAAATCATAATAGCACAGAGATTGTATTATAGAAATGCATATTCTTTAAATATGAGTTGTAATTTACATAGATGTTACTCATAACTATATTGTATAATACTTCTAACATCATATTATCAGCTTTTACTTTATTTGAGACAAACTGAATTTAAAGCTTTTAAATGGTCATAAAATCATTTTAATGAAAAGATGAAGAACCAAGTTTCGGTTTGTACTGGTAAAAATTATCATCAACTCGCTGGTCTGAAAATGAATAATTTTCTTTAACATGTCCAGGTCTTTTCTGGCGTTTCCATCTTCAAGCAAAATTTCAAACTTTCAGGACTTTTCTCTTTACGTTGTGTATATCTGCTGTATTTGTAATCAGTGTGGGTTTCTCTCTCCACATCAGAATGATGCAGCTATAAAAATGTTTGAGAAGAAAGGCGAATGTCCTCTACAGATACTTAAAGAGGAAACTCAAGGCTTTAAGAGACTAAAGTCATTGGTTTAATCTGAAACGGTGTCACACCAAATAGAATATTTAGCTATATGTAGCACTTTCCATGTGTATTTGCCACTGTGTAATAATTTCCTGCAGACAGTGAGAAACTGCCATCACATGGCCAAAGCTTTACTTCTATTAAACATTTTCCCAGCAGTCCCAGGTGTCGACCAGCCGCCTGGTTTTGGCCACAAACGTCTGGGATGTCTCAGGCCTTCGTCAGCCCCGTCCTGTTTGTAGTTGGCAACGGGAACCTGGTTTTGTCTTTGTAGTGGTCAAGTGGAACCTTATCCTGGCAGCCACCGCGTTAGAAGGGACAGGTGATTTATGCTGCGGGGGGAAACAGGGTGATCCCACCATCCGCTTCTCCTTTTCTGGAGGTGGAGGCTGTTTCTGGTTGTAGTTACAGCGTCTGCACACACCCTCCAGTCCATTGGTATTCTGAGAGACGGACTCGGGGGTCCAGGATTAGCGATCAAAAGGCTGATGGGGGTTTTTGGGGTAAAAGGAAACACTAACCCGATCTGCCCAGGTGCCTGAAAAGAGACTCCCATCTGTGGCATGGATGGGTCGAACACGGGCCGTGTGTGTGTGTGTGTGTGTGTCTGACATTTATGAGGCGTACACTTTTTGGCGAAGTTCATCTCGTTGGATTTGAACCTTGACCGATTGGATTTCAGGCTCTGAGAAGTGACCTTTGACCTTTTTTACAACACGTGCTCCCTTGATTTTTCCTCAACCATATTTCAACTTCACATCACAGTGTGTGCCACCCAGTGTATCAGGCAAGGATGCGAATGAACGTTTGGTCCGCTGAAGCCATTTATACTGAGAATTATTAATTGTGTTCTATTGCTTTATGGAGCGGGTTTATAAGAAGAGGTTGACCATTTATTTTTATTAATTTCCTGTTAAGTTCAGGTCGGACTTTCATTTGACCGGGATAACAGTCCTGGAGGAATAGATAGATTTTTTCCAAGAAATTATATAAGCAGTTACATGTACAGTAGTATTCAGATTACCATACTTCAAAATGGGCTTTTATGGCAAATTAGTATGTAGTCAATTGGCTTTTTTTTTTTTTAATTTTAATGCGTGACATACAACAGGGAAAATAAGTATTGAACATGTCACCATTTTTCTCAGTAAATATATTTCTAAAGTTGCTACTGACCCGAAATGTTCTCCAGATATCAGGAACAACCCATGCAACCCACACATGCAAAAAAACTCAAACCTTGGATCTCCATTAATTAAGTTATGTGTAATAAAATGGACTGACACACGGAAAAGTATTGAACTCATGAAGAAATGGAGGCGCAAAAAGCCAAGACTCCAGCTGAAATCTATCAGTGATTAGAAACTGATTCTGCCTTTGTTAGTACAAATATCAGCCGGTTCAGGCCCAACTGATGGCCTATAAAAGGATGTCTGTCAAGGTGTCACACAAGAAATGTCTCATGATGGGTAAAAGCAAAGAACTCTCTTCAGACCTTTGCAACCATATTGTTGCAACACTGATGGCATTAGTTACAGGAGGATTTCTAAACTTCTGAGTGTTCCAGTGAGCACTGCTGGGGCCGCCATTTGGAAATGGAAACACCATCATTTCACCATAAACCAGCTAGATCTAGGCTCTCCATGGCCTGTATGCACGATCACCACGCAAGACCCTGCTGCTGAAAATAAAACGTGTTGAAGCTCGTTTAAGTTCACTGCACAACATTTAGACAAGCCTGTGAAATACTGGGAGAATATAGCCTGGTCAGATGAGACCAAAATGCAGCTCTTTGGATGCCATAATACACACCATGCTTGGAGGTTAAATGGTGCAGCACATCACCCCAAAAAACACCAAGGCAACAGTGAAGTTTGGAGGTGGGTCCAACATGGTGTGGGGCTGTTTTTCAGCATACAGTACTCGCAAACTTCATTTAATTCAAGTGTGGATGAATGGACAAATGCACTAAGATATTCTTGATAGAAATCATCTGCCATCTACCAGGATGATGATGAAACGAAGTTTGATATTTCAGCAAGACAGTGATCCCAAACATACCATCCTAGCCAATTACTTGACATGAATCCAATAGAAAATCTATGGAAAGAACTAAAGATTAGGGTTTGTAGAAGAGGTTCATACTTTACTCTTCATATCTCTTCAATCTTCATACAATAGGTGTCTTGAAGCTGTTTTTACCAAGAAAGGCTTTTGTACAAAGTATTAAAAGTGTGTGTGTTCAATTCTTTTCTGTGTCAGTCCATTTTTTTACATATAATTTATGGACATCTATTTTCTTTGCATGTGTGGGTTGCATGGGTTGTTATCGACATCTGGAGAGAAAATCTCATGTCAGTAGAACCTTTAGAAACGTTTACTGAGAAAAATGGGGACTTGTTTAATACTTACTGTACCTGCTGTACATGCATTATTCACCTTTAGTATTTACGATATCATGAGCCAGAAAAAATTGGAATGATGATGAAATTATGTCTGATAACTAGATAAAGCAGATTTTTTAAAAAAAAGATTGCCTTTAAATTTGCTTAAAAGTGCTAAAAACTCATAGAGCCCACATTTGTCTATTCAATAAATATCTTTATTGTCTAACAGTCCCTACTCAGATGTCTTGACTCTTTCTATTTAAATCTCCTGCCTCCGTCTCTCAGATGGTGGTCTCACAAGTGGGTGGCCTGATCTTCAGCGTCTGCATCATGTGGCAGAGAGGTCTGGGCTTCAGGGAGGTTATTACACTGGAGGTAGCAGAAAACCACTTGGACCTAAATGCAAACACAGAGCAGAGATACAGCATGTTCACATGGAAAGTAGCACAGGCTTTAACTTTTACACCACATCTAAAAATATGAAACGGGAAAGTCAACCTGCAATTACTGATGCTGTATCATTACAGAATATAGAGTTTTTGAGTTATTAATCTAAAATCGTAAACAAGATCTAAGATCTCTCACTAACAGATAATTTCATAATTACTTCTTCTCATAGAACTGAAGGCATTTAATTAATTCTAATTAATTCTTTTATAAACATTTTAGGATTATAATTCCTTTTTTTTAATAAGGACGTAGCTTTTTCCGTCTATAAATCATCATGCCCACCTGTACCACCACCTCCTGAGAGATGTCCACACTGGGTCCGAGTCCATCCACCGGGGGGCGTAAGAGGCTGGGACCAAACACCGTAGCCAGGTTTAGCAGAGACATCTTGTTAACGTCCTCCCTCTGTGCAACTCTGGAGAAAAAAAACATGACATGCAGAAAACTGGAGGTGCCACATATAATCAGATTCATAAATATAGTTGCTATTTGGTTTGATTAATTCAGTTAGATATTATTAGATGTGGGTTTCTGTGGTAACATCAGGTGTGACTGCATTCAGTGTCAGACCCAGCTGTTGTTTATATAGTTCACGTGGCTAAACATCTTTAATTTCTGTAGATCTATAAAAGCTAAATGTAGTTCAAGTAAAATATTAGTAAGATGACAGTTTAACGCTCTTAGGACAACTAGAAAGTATGTGTTGTTGTGTTTTCTGTTTCCAACCGTTGGAGGTGATGAAGGAGGTAGATGAAGGTGTGACGGCTGGAAACTGGGCAGGACTGCAGCAGAGTCAACATGGAGACCAGCCGTGAGTTTAAATCCTGGATGTCTACAAGGGGGATTAAAAAATATCCAATGATACTCTAAGCATTAGCTCATTACATTATCAAACTGTCAAAACAAATTTATTGCTGGGATCTCAAACTTTTAGTCCTCAAGGGCCTGGGTGTCCTGCAGGTTTTAGTTGTCTCCCTGATCCAACATACCTGACCTGTTGTCAAGTTCTGCACTTTGACCCCTACTTCTGAGATCCCAACAGTACTGAGAAAAGTTTCAATGATGCAATTTATTGTATGTAACCAGTGGTATAAATCAGGAAATAACTAGATCCTTTACTCCTATTACATAAAAAAATTCTAATGATAATAACGTGAAAGATTAGTTATTATAACTGTGGTTAAAGTGTGTCATATTACAGTAGAAGGGTTGGATTGGTATATTTATTATATGACTTCACTGATTTAACTAATGATGCACCAGTTGGTGCTTAAGCACTGCGTTACTGTCCTGCACAGAAGGACACCAAATACATCTAAAGAATCCTGAGATAGTTTATGAACAAGGACACTAAAAGAAAGTTAAGTTTGTCTAGATTTTGCCTCTGAACTCTGGTGGGCTATTCAAACAAGTCATAATAAAAATCAAGTGACTTACTAACAACTCCCACATATCAAGCTTCTGAGTTGCACAATGTGAAAATTTATGAGCCATCAGAAGCCAAACATGTTGAATTGCACTATTCCAATATTTTTAGAATTAATACTTAATACCTTAATACTAAACAAACTAAATTAAACCAAACTATCTTGGCCATAATAGAAATAAAGTACTTAGTTCAAGATCTTCATGTGGAATAAACCAACCAGATCTCTTAGATCCAAAAACTCAGATGAACTGGTCCACACCAGAGTTAAGACCAAACATGGAGAAGCAGCTTTTAGCTGTTATGCTGCAAACAAATGAAAAAACTGTCTGTAGAGATTAAACTTTCACCATAAGTAGAAACTCTTAAGTCCAGGTTAAAAACGTTCCTTTTCTCATTTGTCATGACTAGAATCTGCACGGTATCTTTGAACTTCTCTTGCTTTTATTCTTTTTAATGATTTTATTGTTGTTCATGGTATTATTTACTGTATTTATTGTTTTTTGTAATATTTATTGTATTTATTGTAATTCTTCTTGCATTTATGCTTTTAATGTTTTATGTAAAATACTTTGAATTGTCTTGAACCTTGAAATGTGCTATACAAATAAACTTGTATGGAGGGCACTTAAGTTTCTACTTAGTTGCATGTCATTTTCCCCCACAATGATTTACAAAAGTGGTTTTAACAAAAAGGCAGAAAAATGGGTTCAGAAACCCCAGTGTAGTGTGTGTAAAAGTCATTGCGTGCAGGGTGTGTTGGTCTTACCCAGAGCTCTCGCCAGACTCTGAAATAGCTCAGTGGGTATGAGAGGCTCAGGCAGCTCCCTGAAGTAAAGTTTGAGAACACCAGAGACGGCGTTCACCTCTGCACTTCTCAGTCTGGTGACTGCTTCCCGCAGGTCTGAGTGGAACCAACAGAGGATGATTATGATCAGGACAACTCCATCTCCTTTTGACATAGACTTCCTTCTCTTCTAAGCTTATCTGTTCTGAGTAGGTAAACCAGCCGATGAGAAATTATTAATCAATCACTTTCAGTCAAGTCAACAGTGTCCCTTCCAAAACAGAAATACTTAGTTTTGAACTTGCATATGCTTAGAATAACATAAATTAAATAAATCATCTGGTCCTTGTTTAGTCTTAAAGTTCGACAAAATCCTTCAAGTGAGATTATAATGCTGTTTGCGAACATTTTGGAGTTCCCATCTTTTAAGTGAAAAATGTTAATCACTAGTGAAAAACATGGAAGACAGTTGCCAGTTTTCCCAGGAGTGGACTTTCAAACAAGTTAATCTAAAAGTCTGACTGTGCAATGCTCATACAAACTGTTAAAAAAGAACAGAACAGGAATCCCTTAGCGTGTTATATATCACTTAGCGTGTTAAACGTTACGGTTTGTCACGTTACAGTAAATAAGAGACTACACTGAAATGAGTCTTCGCTCTCTAAAAAAGGGACCTGAGTGCCAACACAGCTTGGGTTTTAAAATGTGCTTCTAAAAAATACCCGCAGACGACTTAAACAATGTTCTTCGAACAAGACCAAAGTGGATCTATTTGGCATAATGTATATCATGATGGGTGATGTGCTAAACATTTATCAGATGCTAAGGTGCAGTGATCTAAGATTAGCACTCAGCCACAGGACCTGGGTACTTCCAACCATTAACCTAACCATGACATTTAAACATGTGTGTGACCACTAAAGTTTGGTGAAACTGGCTCTTGTTGGACAGGACAGGCGTCTCTGTGGCAGTGCACTTCCTTACTGCTGTTGAACGCAGCTTTGAGCGTGCTGATGGTGCTGGCAGTCCCTGAGATCCTGTAGATCCCCACCTCGTCCAAGCCTCTCCTCTCCACCTCCTCTATGCAGCATCGTACCAAATGAGGAACCAGCACCCCCTCCTGCCTGACAGAGGGTTCAGAGTGATCAGAAACATGTCAGGTTTTTGATAAGTGAGTTGTTTTTACTGTATTTCAGTGACTCGTCTTGCCACACTCCTGCTTCCCCCCACTGTCCCACAAAACAAGCTGCTTCTTCTTTTAAATCATCTGCACAACAGTTTATAAAAAAGGAAACTAAACCGTTGCTTTCACTTTCCAGGCGCTAATAATCTCACTTCAGTGTCGAACAGAGACTTACTGTGCCACTGTTTCAATGGAGACGCAGAAGACGGGCAGCTGTTGGGCTGTGGAGCTCGGAGGCTTGAGCGGGTGGGGGCAGTACTTCACGGAGAGTGTCACCTCCACCTGGCCGAGCTGTAGCGTCTGTCTTCTCCATCGCTCACTCAGGGTTTTAGACTCAAGCTGATAAACACAAATTACAGTACAGAAGAATCAGGACTGCTTGCTGCTTGTTCCCTGAGATGCTTTGTTTTCCCTCAACCCAAGCAAGACTGTGCCGCCTCCACGCTCATCACTGGAGAGGTTTCATGCTCTCTGCAGTTAGAGAAGTTACCTCCAGCTTTAACTTTCTTCAGGACTTCTGGTGGTGAATTCTGTGCTGAAGACACAGCTAAGGTTTATTTATCCCATAACTCTAATCATGAAGATAATATTTGTACTGTGGAGCTGTACAGTAGAATAACACTAACCCTCCAGGACCTAATAGAGCTTACTTTAGGGGACACACTCAGAAAGTTATCTTTGTACTTAAACTTAAACTTCTCCTTAACCATCACAATAGAAACGTTTCGATAGTTTTCTTTTGCTCAGCTGATGCTTAGATCATCCCATTATTACTTATTCTTGAACTTTAAGTTGTTTTTTTTAAGCTTCGGCTGATCTTTGCTGATGAATAACTTTATGACCATTCGCTCTGTTAGGAGCACAATTAACATTGTTACCATTCAGCTACATAATGTGGCTCAAGGCTGAAGGTGTTTAAGAGGAAGTACACATTAGCGGACGTTGCATGTGTTCACCCACAAAGGAAAAACTGTACTTCGCCACCCAGATGCTGCAGCAGGTGCAGCAATCTGTTTCTGCATATTATCTGCATCGGGAAACAGATGTATTTGTTTTTGGTATGGAAAATAAACCGATTTTCACTGTAGTTAAGAGCTTTATGCAAGTTCTCATTTGACGACACTGAGATCAAGCTTAGGCGTTAAACATAACAGTACAAAAATAACAAGTGCTTTATTATTCTGACCAATACCAGACTTCTAAAAATGCATCTCAATGTGTAAGTGTAACCACAATTAAATCATACCTTAATGGTCATACTGTCAACATGATGCGGTCTGAGGTGTATGTTATCATTAAAGCTGCTCTCATTCATATGTTTTCTGTTCCTTTTGTCTGAAAAACAAACTGTATGACATCTTGGAGTTATCTAACGCCGTAGTGCCCTAAATAACAACCTGGATTTTATCATCAAAGTATTCTGTCACTATTCAAGTGACTTAAATAAAACATTTCAGCCCTGAATTCATAAATCCTTGCATGATGATGAGCTAAAGAAAAACTGTCTTGAACATCTTTCACACAGTGTTCATCATATGTATGTTGGTGAATAACTCAGTTGCCTTTGTTGCCTGTATTAAAACAGGATGGGGCCCTGCGACAGACTGGCGACCTGTCCAGGGTGTACCCCGCCTCTCGCCCGTTGATAGCTGGGATGGGCTCCAGCACACCCGCGACCCACTTGGATTAAGCGTTTCAGAAAATGGATGGATGGAAAACAGGACGGATTAGCAGCTAGATTGCTAGGTCAAACTAAAAACATAGCACAGACCTTTTAAACCCGGGATGTCAAACTGTGGTCCTTGAAGGCCACTGTCCTGCAGGTTTTAGATGTTTCTAACAGAACTTCTCACATTAACAAACTTTTACCAATAAATATATGCCAGTGTTCTTCACCTGCTTCACACAGGCCTTTTTTAGGTGGAAACATGAATGATACATGTGTTTGATGCACTGTTACAGCTTACCTGTTAGTATATTATATATTTATACCTTTACAGTAGTTTTCCCCAGAACCGTATCTTCCTCTGTATCTGACTGACTCACAAACAGGACCTTCATGTTCTGTGCGCCGTCCACCTGGAAGGACAGCTCCTGTTTCAAAAAAAGAAAAAGAAGATTTAGTCTGACGGGCTTCGTCAAGCTTCACAAAGGAGGATTTATGTTTCAGCTGAGAGTGCTTCAGTCCTGGCTACCA
This sequence comes from Craterocephalus amniculus, assembly GCA_036024015.1. Lineage (NCBI taxonomy): Eukaryota > Metazoa > Chordata > Actinopteri > Atheriniformes > Atherinidae > Craterocephalus > Craterocephalus amniculus. The sequence continues at coordinate 12,806 of JAVQJG010053259.1, read as the reverse complement.
GTTAGATTTCACATGCATTTCATTGGTTAATGTTAAAATATAACCTGGGGAAACCAGAGCAGACTGTTGAGCAAAGTTCAGCATCATGTCAGAACATGCAAAAACAATTTATTTTCCTGCACTGAAAATGACAAATTCAATTGTTTTATCCATATTATGGAGAGACATACACACCTGGTCCCAGTGTGGGTTGAGGCTGTGGACTGAAGAGTGAGTCTGGGTCTGTTTATCATAAAACTCGTAGCCATCCACTTCCACACACACGTATGCACCTGAGAGGGAAGAAATCCGAGCCATAAATGGCTTCATATCTTTATGTTCTGTATGTGTGGTGTAACGCGTACAGTGGATACGTACAGGCTGGTTGCTGCAGGCCAGAAGCTGAATGGATCGCTACACTCAAAGTCCCACATAACGAGTTCACTTCGCCTCCTAGCGAGAGACAGAGACAAACCTACTGTTAAGATCCTGTATGTTTGATCCTCTGTTCCTTTGATTCTGTTTTGTATACTTAGTTTTCTGTTTGATACTTAGTTTGGTACTTATTTCTTCATAACCAGTTTCCTGTTTTATTTTGTAAGATGTTTCCCTGTGTTGTCGTGTTTTTCTTCCTCTTGCTTCTTGCTTTTGTGATTACCTACCCTGATTGTTTTCACCTGTATCTCGTTAGCCTAGGTTATACTGTAAAAGTCTTGTGCTCTCCTTTGTGCCTGGCTGTTTGTAATGCTTCCCCAGTGTTTCCCGTTTTCTTTCCCTCAGTGTTTCTATGATCTCCTGTTCCGTGGATACATTTGGTCGGTTCCTTTCGAGTTCTTAGTTGTCTTATGTTTTTATAAAGTTTGACTTTCGGCTGATTAAAGCTCGTTTTTACTTGCACCATTTTGTGTCTGCATTTGGGTCCTTACCGTAAACCGTAGCACTTACTGGATCTAACCAGGCTGAATGACAGGAAAACACTACTTCAGGACAGAGATAGAGAAAAGAACAGTGGAGGATAGACGGAGGCGGATGTTTTACCAGTGTGGCAGCTGTGAAGAGGTGGCTGTTGGGTCATTCTCAGTTTCGCACATGCACTGGTGAGAGTGAGCAGGTCTGGAGGAACTGTTTCAATGTCTGGAATAACAACACAAATCAGATTTTAGAAGCAGATGCAACAACAGTTATGAGAGGAAAAACAATCTCAAGATTTAAAGCTTTTTTCTGGGCAGAAGTTTTAATCTAAAGACCTGTCAAAAGTCACCAAATTGGTGTGAGATACAAAAGCAACTGCATGACTAGAAACTGTTGTTCTGTAGGCGGCAGTGATTGAGAGGACTACATGACTGTGAGAGCAGTCTGTCGGGACACAATGGTACAAAGCTGCAACAACTGAAAGCACTATCAAGACACGTTCCACTGTGGGTTTGGGTTTTTTTGCTTTCTCTTTTTTTACAAATCAAACTGCTGGTGTAAGGAAGCTGAAGCAAAGCAGATTTGATCACCAACAAAGAGACCAGAAGTCAACAGGTGACTGAGACTGAAACAACAACTAACACCAGTGTGTCTTCCATCCATTCCCTGAAACTGGATATTTAATAGAAAAGATCATTTTCCCACCAGTAATGCCATTTTCACCCCCGCCCTGAGATGGAAAAGCACTGGATATTTTCTTGGAAATCACTTCTAAGAAATCTGTAAACATTTCCTGCAAGTAAAAGTGATGCTATAAACTTGTTCCTTCAACCTCATTGAGTCGTAAAAACTTTTAATGAAAGAAAAGGGATCTGTTTCCCTTACCAACACTTTTACATGTATATTCATGGGAACATGGTGGGACAAATACAAGCATGGAAGAACAAATGAATGTTTTTTTTCAGTGCTATGTTAAGGATGGACATGATGAGAATTGTTCAAATTTGAAAACTAAACAACAAATTCTTTCAACAAAAGCCAAACACAAGGCAGCCGACAGGTGCGTGACCTTTCCACATACAGTAGGTTTAAATATATTGTTTCATAAACCTGTGCTCTGTTTGAATGGTGTGAGAGGCGATGCTCTGTCTATAAGCCTGCAGAGCACCTTTCTCTAGTCAAAATGTAGAACTATCCTTCTGTCTTGGTTTGATTGATTGTGTTCATTTATGAAAGTCTATATACATTTTTAAAATATACAACATACCTAACAGATCTATCTGTGTTTATGCAGTCAAAACTAGAATAATAACCTAAAAATACTTTATATTAAACCTCACTCACTGTCTGTGGTGAGTTTGTGGATGGCTTCTCTCCATTCTTCCAGTTCATACAGGGAGGAGAAGAGGAGATTGTAACTCTACGATGAGAGATACAGATCATTTTATAAACTCATTCCTTAAATACTCAAGACAACACCTGTACTGGAAATGTTTAGATATGCACCTTTCCACTGGGGCTGTGAAGCTCCAGCCTGTAAACAGGAGAATGTATGAGCAGCATCAGCTCCATTTGTTCCAGTTTCTTCCTGCTGCGAGCTGCCAGAGCCAGACTCCTGGAACCCTTCTTCACACAGAGAAATGTTTATGTTTCACTCATCTGATGAAACTACTGATTCTTTCCCTCTGTGTGCCTTTAATACTCACCAAATGGTGTCGTAGCTGCTGTAGGAGAAGGTGCATCTTCGTTCTTATGGTGTGCAAGCGGACGTTTGTGTAAGGCGGCTGTTCATTGTCTGCAGCCCAGTGAAGCCTGAGACCTGCGAGAGGCAGATACCAGCAGAACCTGTACTGATCCTGCTTCCTGTAACAAAGATATATACATACATATCAATCAGACTTTTTACATGTAAACAAAGCCCGGTTGAAGAGGCTGAACACCTTATGAGGCTGAACACTTCAGAACAGGGCTTTTGCTAATTAAGTAGCCCATGCAGTTTGCTGACTTTTACACACATAAATACATGACCACATTTTTCGCAAGCCCTCGCACGTTTTCTCAGCAGACTCACCCTCTGCTTGCATGTTTGAATCTGGTGCACAACAGGAGATCGGTGTAAAGGAAGAGGTGACGCAGGCTGCGTTCCCCATCGCTTGCATCGACCACAAAGCCATCCCGCATCAGCTGACGCCTCTTAATACGCACACACAGACACATTGATGTATATTCTGAAACATGTACACCTGAATATTATCACTTAATTCAGGTGGGGCTGGTAAAGCACTCACCATGCCGTGACTAATGGTGACTTCCCGCTTACACTGTAAACTCTCATTGACACCAGACAGAAAGCTGCGTGATAGTCTCAGGACTTCCTTTAAGGCTGCATAATCCCTGTGTTCCTCTGGTGTCGTCTTCAGGAGGTCCTACAAGACCACAAAGATGCTGTCAAGTCACACACAAACACAAATACTGAGAAACATCAATGACACCGTCCAGGGTTCTCTCACATGCAGCACTAATGTGGTCTTGGTCACTCTATCCAAAGGTTTGTACAGTAGAGCTGTGAAGAGAAAAACAGCTGTGAGACACTGACAGCTGGAAAAGTAGCCAGAAAAACATATATCTGCTACCTTCAAATGTGTATTTAGTCCGAGTTTTGTCTGCACCGTTGTTAGACATCATGCTCTGGAAAAGTAAGAGATCATGTGACACCTAAGCAGCATTTTTATATTTGTAATCATGTATTACAGTCTGGAAAGGCAGAGCTTTTGGTACCTCTGCAAGAGTGCGAAAGCGAGGATCAGAGAGCGTGCACTTCCTCACAACCTCACCGGCTTTCTCGTAGTTCTCAATAAAGCCTCCATAAAGGCCAATGTGGTTCACCTACAAATATAAATGGTTAGCCCATATGTTTATCTCTGTGCACATGGCAACGTCCAATACACGATACTTTTTAACAGTATGTAGCATGCCTACACTGAGAACTTACTACTTTAATGTGGCCCTGACCCCTTACTGTAGTTCATACTTAATCATCGTTCCTTGCAGTGCAGACATGGTCGCAGTAGATAAGCTAGGACTCACTACCTGGGGAATTTGACCAGGTAATGAAATCCAGGAACTATTACTTGATACTGACCAGTCTGCAGAGCAACTGAGACTTTGACAATACTGTATAAATTAAGTTACCCTCCATACTAGAGCATGTGTATACCTCTTTTTACCTCTAGAACTCCTCTGTGCATCACATAAATCTGCCCTCCTGTATCCTCTTATTAAAATCCTTTTTTTTTCCAAAATCTTCCTAGAAAGCCACAGACCTGCAGGTTTTCAATGTTTCCCTGCTCCAAATAACTGACTCAAATTGATGAGTGAGTCGTTCTGTAGAACTACATAGGCTTTTGGATTCATTTAATTTTAGTCAGGTGTTTTGGAGCAGAAACACTTTGAAAACCTCCACCACAGTCGCCCACGTAGGGCCACGTTTAAGTGAAACACAGTGTCAAGATGTTCAAGATACCAGTTGGAGATAATGACTTCTGTGGCATGGTGTATTTTGGCCAACCATCACCCAACCAAAAAACATTTTTCCAGTCTTCTGTGAGTTGTAGTCTCATGATTCGTGCAGTTATTAGCAAACAGTGGTGTCAGCTGGTGCGGCCTTCTGCCAGCCCATCTGTTCCAAGTTCCAACATGTTGTCTATTCTACACACCTTGATAGTAATAAGTGCTTATTTTTACTGTTGCTGTCTATTATCTCGAACCAGTCGGCCCAAAGTCGCTGCATATTGGATACTTTTTGGCCCCTTCACTGTAAACCCTACAAATCTACTTGTTTCACCTTTCTTTGCCATTCTGATCAGTTTGAACTTCAACAAGTCCTGACCATGTCTACATGCCTACATGCATTGAGTTTCTGCCATGTGATAGCTATTTGTGTGCTAGCAATTGAACAGGCAAACCTCAAAAAATGGCTATTAACTGCAAATAATGTGTATCAATCATTAAGCTGTCTAAAAATGCAGAGATATTGAGACTCAAAATGGAAACACGATGGCAATAAACTTACCATTTTCAGAAAGAGGTCCCCCACCTCTAGCTCAAAGTTTTGGTATCTCATTCCTGCTTTCTCATCAGGACTGCTCTCCCTCAGAGAGTAAGTGCTTAGACGGTCCTTCAGGTCTGAATAGAAGCTTTGGTGAACATCTCTAATCTCAGGCACCTGGTAGAAAACAGTCTGGACCTGTGGACTGGATAGGACTGGCTGAGAAGTTCCAGCTGAGGCCCGCAGAGCTTTCATGGGCTATAAGACAGTAATTTAAAAATGAAATAATGCATAAGTTAGAGTAGAGCTAAAGGCCAGATATGCATGATGATGTTCAAAACTAAAAAAAGAAGAGAGAAAAGGGTGTGGTAGTGCAAAAATCTACAGACACAAGTATATGCCTACAGTTCATGTTGGTTGAGTTACACTCATATGTTTTCATGGTATGTTATGAAACTAACACCATAACAAGAGTAAGATACAAGCTGTTAACATAAAAAAACAGACACCCACACACTAACAACAGCAGCAAACGCAGCACTTGACCTACAATAACTTTAATTTCATTTCTCACATCTAAATTTTGTTCAGTTTTTGTTGAATGAGTCATAACTCTTCAGAAAAGGGGAACAGGGATTGGTTGTAACTGTTGATCACAGAGAAAAAAGAAGAAGAAATTGGCCATAAAGCACATAGGCACCCATTATTGCTCCAGCATTTCCTGCTATCAAAAGGAAAGATTTGGGCTATTTACACATGGATACAGAAAATAACCACATGGTCCTGTAAGACAACCATGTTCACAGCGTCTTGAGAAAGTATTCATTAAAGCATTTCTCATTGAAAAGCATTCAAGACAGCATGAGGAAGTTCTTTTGAGTTCATGTGAAAATAGATCAAGAGTAGCTAAAGCAAACCTGAAAACAAATAGATGAAACAGTTTTCAGATTTTTATCTATCATTTTCTTGTACTTTTAATTTCTCTCGGTCTACAAAATTCCAATAAAAGACATAAGTTTGTGGTAATAAGAAAAAAAGTTCAAGGGGTGTGACTATACTTTGAGCTAGCGTAGCCATGATGGAGTCAACGATTTGATTTATGAAAACTAAAGCAGGACATAATACCAAAACAAAGCTAGTTGAATGTCACCAAATTCGTCTTTTCTAGTTAAACATGTTTGATACATTAAATGTAAGATGGGATTCAATGTGAACTCAGTTGTATTATTATTAAGAATGAGTAGAAGCTAAAGGCCAGAAATCCACCGTTAGCACTCAGCTTTAATTCGCTGCAGTAGGCTAAATATCCTGACTGACTTCTGTGCTGCCCATAAATCCATACTGTGTGGTGGATGAAGCAGATCTGTGTGATAATTCTGTGCAAAGGTAATAAGAAAATTATCAGACAAATGATGAAAAACTGTTCTGTTCTGTTTTACATTCAACTTTTTGAACAAGGATCATGTTATTGTGACTAGCTGGTTGGTTTAGCTGGACATTCATTAACTAGTTTTGTTCATTTTATCCAAACGTATAAAGCTAATTAATTAATGCTATGTGGTCCCATTTTACTGTATGTTTAAAGTCAAAGTGTAAATAAAGAGCAAACTAAGCTAGGCTATGTGCTCGCTAGCATTAGCTAGAGTGCCTCAGCTGCCAACAGACAAGTTCCCCTCGCTTTTATAGATCAATATTCAAGTGTTTTCAGTTTAGTCTTTTTGTTAACAATTGTTTTAAATCAACTTGAGTTTACCATTCTTTAGAGACAAACCCTATTAAACCCATCAAACACTGAAACTCAACAATGAGATACTAAGTCATTGACTAATTTTTGTAGAATTGGAAGAAAACATATATGTATGGAGAAGAGTTAAACCTAACACAAAACTGGATGCTAAGTAAAAAAGAAACTGTGAAAAAACGGACTAAAAATAAGTCATTTTGGTGACATATGAAGTAAAAAAGGGAAGTCAAACAGTGATGATTAAAATAGTGTGTTGACAAATTTATGTCTTCAAATACCATGTGCTGGTGTAGGAGACTACATTTAGATACTGAATAGGTATAGTTTGTGTCTTTATTTTCCTTAAATATAAAGGATATTTAAAATGTGTGAAAATATAATTAATTTTAATGCTTCTGTTTGTGTGTTCCCGTTACCATCAGCAAGGTGTCCAACTCTCTGAGATAAACCTCTTCACTCTCAAGGATGCCTTTCAGAACCACAAGCCTTTTTTCCAACATTTCCTCTGGGCTGCATATAGTCTGGAAAACAGACATTTGACAAGATGACAATGGATCACAGAATCATTGTAAGCTGACATAGTTATTGTTGTTATATAATGTGACTCAACAAATTGGTTCAATCATATCTTTCAATGAACCTGACCAATGAAACGATTTGCACAAAAAAATTGAAATTTCTTTAATATTACTTTAATAATTGCATCTATTGAACTTATAAGTCCGTAGATAGTGTCTGTATCTCATCCAAGACACCAGGTTCAACTCCCAAAGTGACTGTTTGGAGTTGTATTGCTGCCCTCCTCAAGAATCCTTAACCTCTTAAGCCCCCCGTGCGGGGGGCAATACAGAATTTCTGCAGCAAAGACATCCAACGCAGTGCTAATCATGCAGAAATATAGTCATATGGCACATAAAATTAAACAGGAGAACCTCTGCTACAAGCACATATCAGTCATTTTTGACACCAAAATTATTCAAATAGACCTTGTAGATGCAGAGATATTCATTTTGGGTATGTCGCTTTTGCACAGAAACTTAAAAAAGAGGCTGGGGCTCTTTCTACAATTACAATCATTTTTTTGTTCTGAAGTCACTTAGCAGACACTTTTGTCCAAAAATAACCCTTGCATCTGTGTATAACATTGAGGCTAAAACAAGAGCAAGGAGGGTTATGTGTCTTGTCCAAGGGCACAACGATTTTCGCTGGGAGCAGGGTTTGATCTGTCAACTTTCTGATCAATGGGTGGCATGCTCTAACACCAGAGCCACTGATATTTCTTCATCTGAAGTAACCTTTTTGCTTTTTGATTAATACACATTCTTTTGTAGTACAATGATCTCACGTAGGTTTTTTGTGAAATATCCAATGCTTTCATTCCTTTTACAATACCACTATTTTATGAGTTTAATTTGCAATGTATGTGTCATCTACTTAAGATGTGTTCTTATTTGATGCTTTTTGGCTTTTATCAGTTTCACTTTCATAAAGGAATGTAAAATTTAAAAAGAAATTTAGAAGAAAAACAGGAAACAGAATCCTCCTAACTTATTTCTGTTTTAGTGGTATCCATTTCTGTAATATACTTCCCTCAGGGTCAGTGTGCTTTCAGTTTGCTAGTGGTATGAAAGAGGTAGCATACTTGGTTATGCATACTGCCTCTTCCTCACATTGGTTTCCCTGAAAATCATTCAAATACATACACATGTGGATGGACAAAGAATAACGTGAATATCTCTTTTGTAAACTATTAAGTGCAGCCATTTGGTGTTGACATGTGGTGCTTCTTATATTTCCCATTTAGCCTTGGATTCTTCTCAATTTGCCTGCTAGTGCCTTGGAAATTAGATGACTGAAAGACTAAATGCCCACATGAGAAAACAAATATCTATAACATCTACTGACGGATAGAAAACATTTGTAATGTGGATTAATGTGAACTCACTGGAGTGTCGGGAAAGTCTACGCTCTCAGAGCTAAGAGGCGAGAGAAAAGAGGACACCGCTTCCTCCTGGAAAACATCCTCCTCCAAAACATCTGTTTCTTCGTCCACTGCGGCAAACACACAAATACTCAAGTTTCAAGTATGAAAAGACAATATAAAAAGTTCTTCAAGTTCTAATAAATGTAAAAACATTGGCATTGTTTAGTTAGAAATGGTGCTGATTCTAAATGAATGACAATTTTAGCAAAGATAACGGTATTTTTTTTAACAAGCTGCATCCCTCCTCACCTTGAACATGATGTGACTCCAGATAAAACACTGCTTCTTTGTAAATATCCATACAGCAGAGATGAGTCTTCTCGCAGTACAGGCAGAGTACTGGAGGTGCAGCATGTGAACACACGCAGCTGAAAACACAAAACTTCCTCTTTCTTTCAGAATGAACACAAAAGGGGAAAATACTGCTTCCTGTCTACACAAAACCTGGTGAACGTTTATGAGAACTGGTACCTGATGATTTATCCACTGTCTAATGTTGCACTAAGCTTCCTGTAAGTTGGTCTATTTCAACATATTTGCCTGTAGAGTAAACGTTATCTAAATGTGACTATAAATACGATTTGGTATTTCACCATTGTATCTTCTCACTGTGTGTAAGTGTTAATAATTATTACTTCTTTGTAGTTGGAGATGTCTTTCCAAAAGCAAATCAGCACAATAAAGATTGCCAGTGTGTAGAAATTCAATTAGTTCTAAGATATAGTCTGAATTAATGTTCATTGGTATTGTAGCATGGATGAAGTTACACATGGGCTCCTTAACAGGAATAAATAGCAGCTCCAAAACAATCTAATGTATAATTTATGAATTAAATAGAAAACATTATGGTATTTTTTCGTCCTTTTGGTTTACATTAAACAATGCTGGTGACCATCTTTTATTAATCAAGGTTGCCCTCTGCAGGAAAGCAGCTGTTAGCACACCTCTTCCACATCATGTCTTTGACACAGCATCAAATTATGCTAGTTTCAAGTCTGTAGCTCTGGTGCATTCCTACTCCTGAACAACCAGTAGACGTAAGCGGTAACAGACAATAATCATATCTGAAAAGGCTCCAGAGATCAGGAGCGACCACTTCAAATGTCATCTCTGCTACTCTGATCTAAAAGCTGGATCTAAAAGCTCAGAAGCAGTTGGTTCATGGACCTCAGTGCTCTGGTTGGAGTGACAAACCGCACACTGGATCTTGTTGTATCAGAGCATAGAAGAATACAAGACAGAAACCTCGCAAATAATTGAAAATGGGAAAGTTGTTGCGACAGTTTGCCTGACTGGCAAGCGTGCATGACTGTCACCTGTGAGGTTGTGGGACCGATCCCCGCCCGGGCCCTCTGTCGTCCTGCCACAGTTGTCATTGAGAAAATGTAGTTTCCTTTCCTGATTAAGTAAATATCGACCACTTTGTAGCCAATTCTGGACACTCTTACATGGACACAGACATGACAACTGCATGTGTTTTCATGGCATGCCCACAGATAGCTATCTTACACATTTTTCAAGGAGTAATCAGACATTTATTAATGTTCTACAGGCTATTCAAATATGCTAAATAGATCTAGATGTCAAAATTTGCTATAGCCACTTACTGTGAAGGAATTCCTCGTCCGGGTCAAACCATACTGTGAAGGCGTGAGGCAAGGCAAGTTTATTTGTCCAGCACATTTTCAGGTTCAAGAAAATTCAAAGTGCTTTACATAAAACATTAAAAGCATAAAAGAAGAATTAAAGTAAAATCATTTAAACAAAAAATCATTTAAAAGATTAAAAGCAAGAGAAAATAAAAGACACCATGCAGATTTCATTCATAGATACATGAGAAAAGGAACGTTTTTAACCTGGACTTAAAAGTTTCTACATTTGGTGAAAGTTTAATCTCTGCTGGAGATTTAAAATCTATTCTCTGACTGACTCTAAGTCAGTGTAAAGACTTCAAAACTGGTGTAATCTGTTCAGATCTCTTAGTCCTGGTTAAAACTTTATCAGCAGCATCTGAATGAGCTGAAGATGTCTAATGCTCTTTTTAGGAAGTCCTGTTAGAAGACCATTACAGCTATCCAGTCTACTGGAGATGAATGCATGGATGAGTTTCTCCTGGTCTTTCTGGGAGACTAAACTTTTTATTCTGCTAATGTTTCTGAGATGGTAAAAAGCTGTCTTAGTGACGGCTGTGATGTGGCTGCTGAAAGTCAGATCTGAGTCTATCAGCACACCGAGGTTACAAACCTGGTCAGTGGTTTTAAGAGACTGAGTCTCCAGATGTTTGCTGATGCTGACCCTCTTCTCTTTGCAACCAAACCAGATCTTTGAATAAAGCAGCTTCTCCTCTTTGATCTATTCACCCCATAAGTTGACAGCATTCGATTCCTCCTTTTTATTAACCAAAACAGGAATCCTGCAGGGTCCCGGCTTGTTCTCAGTACAGCTGTCAGTAGCAATTCTACTACAGCGAGGACCCTGAACACATCATGGCATGTTATCTGTGTTTTCTGGGCAACTGTGTCGTAACATAATTGGGGGTTCGTCCGGGATCTTTGATTCCCTTGGTTATTTATCAGTAGTTTGGGTAAGGCTGTGCTGACAGGCTGTTAGTTTTTGTTTGGATTGAAGTTTGCTGACTTTCGTAGGTTAGCTGTTTTGTAACTAGCTAGACATGAGTAGTGTTTTTGCCCTTTTTGTCTAGTCTGAATCCTTGGTGTCAGTAAAGTCAGATAACTTGTTATTGGGGATTTTACAGGGTGGAGTTTGGGCAAGGTGAGTCTTTAGATGTTTCCTGGGTGAGAGTGTGTTACCATGTCCTGTCCTGGAGGAGCAGGAACGTCTTTGCTGTGGAGCATGCAGAAAGCTGAGGCTTTTGCTAAGTCCACTTTGGTGTTTGACTCTACAGGGTCATGTGTGGATGTCGGAAATGGGGTGTGCCTTGTCTGCAGGGCTGGACTGGCCATCAGTGATGCCACAGATTACTTGAAAAAATAATCCGATTAGTGATTACTGATTAGTTCATAAAAAAGTGATCTAATTACTTTACTGATTACTAAAGTTTAGGAGTAACTAAGTTAGATTACTAGTTACTTTATTAGTTAAAACCCCCAAACATAAAAATAACAGATTTTTTTTGCATATACTTTAATGAAAGTGCATTAGTTACAATGGTGACTTCACAATGTTTTGTAACTTGTAACTTTTACTTGTTTTTCACCTTCTATGAACAGAGTCAGTCTCTTCTTAACTTTGTAAATCATTCAACCAGTGCTTCTGCCCTACAATCATACACGAGTAACGGACTTAGTCAAAAAAATTGTATCTTGTTATTGGTTTGGAAAAGTTCTGATGAGGAAGTGGATGAGGCAGACTTCCCATCATGCACCAGGGCAGTAAGTTTCTATGTCATATTTCTTTCTAAAGTCATGTGCAAAGTCGTGTTTTGATTTTCATTCAAAAAGGTCAAGTTTCAGCGGAGAAAAGGCAACTTCATGCTTAAGAGTTCATAAGATATCTGTACCACCATGACTGAGAAGGTGTTTTGAGGCAAATATAGACACTATCTTCTACAGAAGTAGTGCATGATGTAATTGAATTCTAATGAGCCACTTCGAAATGTAAGTGAGCACTATTTAATTGATTAAAGAGACTATACCCAATTTCACGTCCAGCTAGTTTTGGCGTGACGCTCTTTCTCTGACAGGTTAATTTTCTAAACGTCCAGACTCTGATCAGCCAGTAATAGTGTTCCCATAGTGATATAGTATCAAGTTACGAAAGTTAAACCCATAACCGCTAACTAAGCTAGCCGGCCGTGAAATCGGGTATAGTCCCTTTTAAAGTAGTGTCAAGTAACGCATGATATGAAACATGAGTAATGCTAATCTAATTACGTAATGGGACATTGTAACGTGTTAGATTACAAATTATTGATATTTGTGGTCAGATTACTGTAATGCGTTACTTTCTAACGCATTACTGGCATCTCTGCTGGCCATAGGGCATACCGGGCACTTTCCCGGTGGGCCGATGGTGATTTTGGGCCGGGCCGGTGGATTATTTTTAAAAAAAAATTTTATGGACCAATTACAGCCGAGGGCCGCCCACCTGTCATCAGCATCTACATCCAAAGCAGTCCC
>JAVQJG010053229.1:0-17575 GCA_036024015.1 Craterocephalus amniculus | reverse complement strand
TGGTTCAAAAAACCATTTTAGGATTAAAATGTCAGGTTTACCTTCATGACAACTGTGGGGGGAGTGAAAAAAATTCTAGCGCCTCCGTTTAGATGTTATTTAGTCCTAAAGTTTCTCATTAATTGGGGGCGTGTCCTTTTGATTGACAGGTGCCAGATATCCGGGAAAACGAGGCCTAGCGTAGCACAACCGCGGTTTTTAGCCGCTAACAGCGCTTTATATCTTTAACCAGCCTTCCTCCGTTGGCTGCTTAGCTCCCGTTAGCTGTGGGTTAGCTTTATTAGCATGTAGCTCAGAGTTGTCAATCATCCCTCCCCGCGCTCTCAGCCCCCCTCTCCGCGCCTCGTTGTCAGCCATTTATGGGCTTTCCGGCAGTCACGAGACTCGTGACGGTGACAAGATGGCGGAGGAAGGAACTGCCCAATGTGCATCACTTCAGCTAAATAGAATCCTATGGGTCACGTGGTTTAAGGGTTTGTCCGTTCTTTTTACAGTCTATGGTTTTAACTCAATATCAATATTCCCTCATTTTATATATCATGTGACAAAGTTTTGATATTGCCCAGCCCTATCTACAGGCATTATATATATTTTTTAAATCTTCCATAGTTATGTCAGATAAGAGTATAATATGTGTGTCTGTGAAACAGTTTACTCACATTTTTTTACTTACATTTATGTGATTTGGGAAAAAGGGGCCTTTCTACGGTTTTTGTCTACACATCCTGAATCCGGCCCTGGTGTTAAACAGGACAGCATGTGCACCTTTTATCAGCATGATGAATAGCTTATACATCCATTCATGCTTGTTATTGAACCTACACATTGCAGATGAATTAAACTTTTACCCGAGTACTCAAATTATGAGTTCTTGTCTGCTCTGGTTTTTCCTGCAATCACTGTCGGATGTTTAACTGTGGTTTAAGGGATTTGTCCTAATCGACACATTTCAGTAATCGTGTGGGTTTTCTTTGTATTTTTGAAATATTTATCAAATAAAGTTTTATTAAAAACACATTTTGTCCGAGAGATTTGAATGAAAAAGAGTAAAGCAGCTCCAACTATTCAGTTATTTATTGGAGAACTGACCTGTTAAGATCACATAAGTATGTGGGTTAACCATTAAAGATCGTGGTGCTAATTATCTTACCATACATATAGGTCAAAAAGTAAATAGACAAAACAAGCTTACATCTGTGATAAGTGGACAAATTAGTGACTGATGCCAAGGTTATCAGTGAATAGAGCATACACAGCTACAATACAATAAAATTACAATGAGCATGAAGCCATCTTTGGTCTTCTTATCACTATAAACAAATACATAGAAATTTGTATTGTATCAAAAATAGAAATTACATAGTCATGTTGAAAGTAAATTCACATTTTTGACATACAACAGAAGAATACCTAAGAGACGTACTGTGGGGTTACATTTTTCACTCCTTGGCATTAAGGACCAAATGGTTTCCGTTTTAATTTTTTAAACATTCGTTTTTTTCCCAAAGAATGGCATGATTTTTTAAAATCTGTTTATCAATCAATATCGCTGTCTTGTGTGTGAATAGAAGAAAACGCAACATTTATACCAAAAAAAGAAATCGTAAATAAAAGAAATCAGATTGTCAAACAAACCAACGTGTGCTTTCAATCCCTGGCTTTTTGAAAGGAGGCCTCTGCCGCCGCGGACTTAGAGGAGAAGAGGATCGGGTTAGGACTGGACCGAGCCCCGGCACACAGACGAGTCCCTCTCTGAGCAGGTTATGTCTTTAGTAACTGGTCTTTGTGTAGGTGTCCTCCTTGGGTTCAGAGTTTCTCTCCTCTGGGAGGCACACAGGATGAAATGCAGCCGAAGTGGACCTCTGCTTGAGATAATAGGGAAGTGCTTTCAAAGTGTTTGATCCACTGAGGAGAGAAAAAAAGAAACAGAGCAACAATGAGCTGCATTATCTTAAAACCGCGGATGCTCTCTTGCATCTGGATGTAGTTGTAAAAGCATTTTTCTCAAGCGAAGGCTTTAGACTGAAAAGACGATCAGATTTCCATCAATGGCAACATTATTCCCAAACTCTTCATGCAGCAGGACATTAATCCAAACAAAGTGGAGCCACTTTCCACCGGGGAGACGAGGAGTCCTGCGACAGATGGTCTGACCCCTGCAGAGTCCTGATCCGAACACCATGGAGTCAGAGGATTAGAAAACAGACTGAATCACAACAGAAGCGATTTTCATTTTCTCCTGTTTTTCCTGCCATTTGTGAGGAATTATTCATTAAAACTAGTTGTTTAGGCTGGCGGTGATGCTGATCCTAGAAGCTCTGCACTGAACTTCAGCTGCAGCTCACATGTGACTGCATTTTAGAAATGTTAGGGTTGGTCTGTACAGCTCACCAGCATATTATTATCATTGATCGTTCAAGTAAATATTATCTTGTTTATTATGAAATCACATATAACTACTGAGATGGATTTTATGCTTTGAAGATGACGTCTAAAGGTGATAGAAGAGTGTTAGGACCGCTGAAGAAACAACTATAGATTTCTGAGAAGAAGAAAAAAAGTCAGAATTCTGGCTTCTTTCTGAAAACTAAAAAAAAGATTTAGGTAGTTTTCCCCCTTAAATTACAAAAAAAAAAGTTTTTTTCACCAATAATGATTTTTTTTAATAGAGCAAATTTCTCTTTAGTTTTCAGGTGGAAAAAAGCCGAATTGAGATTTTTTTTTTTCCCCAGCTCAACCCAGACAAGCATTTCTAAAATAAAATTTAAAAACATCAGAATTCTGATTTTTGTTGCCCCTGTTCAAATCAAACAAGTATTTCTAAAAATAAATTAAAAAATGACAAAATAAAGAAAAAATAAATAAAAATTCTGATTTTCTTTTTCTGTTAGGTTAACTGATCACTCTAAATTATCTCTAGGTGCGAGTCTTTCTGTGTTGTCCTGGGATGGACTGGTGACCTATGGGCTGTTTTAGGACTATCATGATGGTTTTTATCATAGGTATGTTGGTCTTTCAGATTTTTTTTTTTTTTACTGTATTTTATTTTATTGTATTTTATGGTCTTTTACTTTTTGTAAAGCACCTTCACACCCTTGTCTGTGGAAGGTGCTATATGTTTCTATATTTCAACACTTATTAATTTAAATAATCTCCATCAGGCTTTTACGCTGACAAACCCTGGTTATTTCTATTAAACTTATTATTATTATTATTTTTTTTCTATTAAACTTAAACTCGTTTGTCCTTTTATCTGGGGCCAAATTTGGCATCAAAGGTCTGAAACCTTTTTGTATCGACACAGAGGGAAAGATGCTCGTCTGTTGTTTCCTCTTCTTACCATTCACCACAGCAGGATGGAGACGTCAAGGATCGCTCTCCTTCTTTACCGTCACGTCTCCGTCTCCGGCCAGGATGGTGGAGATCTCTCCCTGCATGAAGGCCCAAGGCACGGTGGACCCAGCCAGGGGGCAGCGCTCTCCGCTGGGGCAGTACACCTCCCCTCCCTGGCCCTGGCTGCGGATGAACCCTCGGGTGCAGGGGAAGCAGAACTTATGGTGCGGGACGGAAGGACACTGGACAAAGTGTGTGTCCTCCAGTCGTTCCCTGCAGAGCGTGCAGCAGAGGAGGGCGCCCTGCGTGCTGCTCGTAGACTCCCCCGCGCTGGCGTTGCCGCTCGGCCCCACGGAGCTCATCCCCTGTCCCATGGATGCCTGGGAGATGGAGGCGGAGGCGGTGGATGGGCTGCTGCTGGTGGAGCGGCCAGCTGTGGAGGAGTGGGCTGTGGACATGCTGGGACTCTCTCGGGCCATCTGACTGGAGCTCAGGCTGTCTGCTACTCCCATGAGCGCAGAAATGGGCGAGGGTTGGCTGTGTAGACGTGGGGGGCCTTCCTGAGGGGCCGGCATGCCGGGGAGGGGGTCGATGCCGGTGTAAGCCCCCCGAGACCAGGGCTCCCTTGAAGAGTGATCGGGCCTGCCTTCGCTCTCTCCGTTCTCTGACCCTGGGGAAGCCTTGCGGCGCCTGGTGGTGCCCTTTGTCGGCCCGGGGCGCCCGGCGGGCGCCAGAGGCAGCACTGAATCCGGCTGTGGCAGGACCTCCGGGATGGGGGGCTCTTTAAAGAGTCGCACGCCATCGTTCAGCAGCTCGGACAGCCCACGCCAGTCTCCCGTGCCTTGCCTCTTCTCGTATTCCACATAGCGCAGCCCGGAGTTCACCGCCTTGCCCGCATCTTTGGCCGAATCTCTGAACATCTGCCTGACCACGTCTGGGATTCCTGAAAAGATGATTCCAGAGCCGGCGGGGTACTCCACAAACACCTTCAGCTCAATCTCTGGAGTGGTGCTGGCGTCAAAAGCCAGAACCCGACCCATCAGGTTGTGGTCTTTCCTGAAGCGCACATTAAAGGGGATGCAGCTGCTGAGGGCCATGAGCACATCTCTGACCGCTTTGGGCCGGTTGGGCCACCCCTCCACCCTGCTGCGGGCCACCTCATTCAGTTCAGCCATCATTTCACTGTTCCTCCACACCGCTGGATCTATGCCCACCAGGGCTGAGGTGCTGGCCCCCACTCCCAGAGACACCGTCTGTCTTCTGCCAGCATCACCCATTAAAGGACCAGCTGACACCGCAATAGGTGTGGCCCCCGCTCTGGAGCCTGATAACGGGGCTAGAAGCCCATGTGGGGCTGCTACTAGCCCCTGAGCTATCAATGCATGCGAGATGGTGCCGTGCAGGCTGGAGACTGCACCCACCACAGCCCGGCGCGTGTTCGGGCTCTGACGGCTGCCCTCGGACAAAACCACATCTTCGGCTCTGTGCAGCCCGTTGGGGAGGCGAGAAGACACCCCGTACTCACCCCTCCCCCTGTCTACACGCTCGCTGTGCTGCCGCCCCGCTTCCACGGGCCCCACCGAGCTGGGCTTGCCCTGCTGTGGACCCGGGGACCTGCCGTCTAACACCCCGTGCGTGCTCTTCAGCTGCCGAGCGGTTTCTATGAGGAGCTCGATGCGATCCGCGCCGTCGTAGTTGACGCATCCCCGGCACACGGCCTCGCTGAACTCCCACAGCATCGCCCACGGCATCTTGGGCAGATCGCAGAGGTAGCACCACTGCCGTCTGGATGAAGGCTGCGAGGCGGAGGACATGTTGTTTACAGGCCCCGCGACCAAACTTTCTTCGGAGGCCTACGCGTCACGGTCCGCGTTTTTCAACGGTTCTTCAGTGCTCGGACGCCACGGACCGCATCACGCGGCCCACGCGATGGAAATGGGATAAAAACTCTGCTTTAAAAGCGTCTGTTAGCGGAAACACTTTAAACTTAGCGACGTCTCCTTTTTCGATTTGTTCGCGTCGGTCTGTGTGGAAGGAAGTAAAATGTTATAAGACACCGGAAACACCTACGCTACAAGAGGAGCGAGGCATGATGGGAAATGTAGTGTCGATGTTTTCACGCCATGGTTTCTTCCACTACTGCCCGTGTAGGATGGAGTGTAAAATGCGTTCAAGTGCACCCAAACAGTGATAAAAACACTGGTTTCTAAGTGGTTTTGCTTCAAAGAGGGCAATCCTTTTTAAATTCTTCAAAAGGAAATCAGAGGGTGTTTCAAAATTTCCTCTCTGACGCTGGTTACTTCAAAAGAATTAATTCAGTCCAGTCTGGGACATAGACACTTTCAGTTTCAAGAAATGTGTTTTTTATTGAAGAACTTTAAAATGATTTATTGACCTCATACAAATGACCATTAAACAAATAGCAGCTACCCAAAGGGAACCAGCGTTGGATCTACAGGTATTACAGACATCTTAGCAATTGAAACCTGTTTTAAAACGTATGAGGACATTTTGACATTTGTGTGCCTGTTGTAAAGGCACACAGTGTGTCTCATTTTCTTACCTTTACATTTTCCATATATAAACACAATTTGACAAACGTATAACTGGATTTTTGCCCCAACAAAGTGATTTTTAGAGAGCTGGAAGCCAAACATTTGGAATATTAATGACATGGGGTGAAGTTTTCTTACAAAAACATAAATAGAAACTGAAGGACAAAAGAAACAGGGCGGTCCCAAAAAACAGTTTAACTGCAGATTAACCTGATATGTGGACCATCAGAAATTATTTCTGTGGAAGGATATGACTGTCAAGAAGCCATTCTTTAGGAAGTGAAACAGAGAAATGCGAAGTGACACAAGAAATAGATATAAAAGCGGTGGAGATGGTTTTATAGGGTAAGGAATCCAAATTTGGAAGTTTTTGTTCAAAGTAAACAGATCAGGAGAAAGAACAGTGAACATCTGCAGTCATCTGTAAAACATAGTAGCCTAAAGGTTATCATGTTGTTTTTTTAAATCAAAATCATTTTAACTATTCACACAAATTCAGTCAGATTTGATCCACCATGGAGTCGGCTGACTGGCAGTGGACTAAATAAGCAGCATGACTGATTCCAAATAATCCAGTAAAACAAACTTGGACAGAAAACACCATGGGACGATGCAATTTGTAACACAAAACCAGTGTTTTGTGTTACGTTTTGTGTAGGAAGGTGAATCATGGGCAGCCATCATCCAGTTTTTGTTTTCTTTCCTTTTGTTTACAATAGTAATATCAGTCATTTCCTCAGGGTCTTCTGAGGAATTTTGTTATTGTTCAAGGAGGCCTGTCTATATTGCAGCTGTATAGGGAGTGCATGCGTGCACTCAGTCTTGACTAGGTAACTGAATGAATGTTATTAGAGGTAGAAATGAAAACATAGGAAACATAAATGAAATAAATTATTTTCCTAATTTATGAATTGCTAGTCCATTAGCTTTAAAACTGAACAATAAATGTTTATTCAGACGTCTGCTGTGATAGGCTGATTTGATCTGGAAGGGTGGTTCCTTGTGCCATTTGTAGGGTGTGTGTGTGTTTTTTTTTTGTTGGAAGACGCAAAACAATGTGCTTATTGTGTGAATACATGGAAAACTGGATTTCTGCTTCCCCAAACCTGCAGTCGCCTTATTCTTCTTTTGTTAAGACATGTCATGGATCAGCTTCCCCAGACCTCTACATGACTGAAACAGTGTGGGATCTTCTTGTCAGAAAACTGAACAAAAAGGCAGAAAACATCTGAAGAAGAGGTTTAAAAAGTCCTCAAAACCTGGACAATTTCCTGAAAGCTTGTTGAGGAGGGTTCAAGCTGCTTTTCAATGCTTTTTATTCACTGCCATGGCCCTCACCAGCAGACATGTCTGTAATGCAAATCAACTTCAGTATGATGCAACAAAGATGCTTGATATTTAAATGTTAAAAAGATTTAATTTGAAACTTATGTCTGAGATGGATAAACCTTTGCAGGTTGCTTTTGGGATTACAAGTAAAGCTTTTTTAATGAATTTGCTTGTGTGAATACAGTCCACTTTGGTGGAATTTATGCTACACGAATAAATTAAAGCTGAATTGAAAGTTCAATACAGCAACCTGGTGTCATGCTGCCAATATCACCAATTTTACATTCTGAATACTGACATGTATAAGCTACTAAAAAAAGATTAATTAATGGCTATATTTATTCTCAACTCAATACAATCTACAGGTTTTTTCAGCTTTCACTCTGGCTTTTTATAATGTATTTTTGCAATATTTTCAAAGAGGGCCGTTTTAAAAAAAAATCTTTTTGCTGCTAAGGTGAAGGAGTTTCCCTGTTTGGGATTAATAAAGTATAGAAGTGCAACATGCAGGCCCAAGTGTGTAAAAAGCTTTAGCATTAATTATTTAATCTACAGATACAGATATTAGGGACGGGCATAATCAATTGACGAACGGTTAATCGATCTTTAAGATTATAAATCGACTACATCAGCTCTTGAGCGATTAATAGAATGCATCTTCAGGCTGGTCAGGAAGTTGTATTTAAGTGCATATATTGCAGCGTAACCATTGAATTAATCTATTTAACTGCCACAAGTGGTGCATCTTGTAGTAAACATCTAAACAAGGCAACCCTACTTTTTCAGTCAAATATGGTCTATAAATATTGAATTTTAAGATAGATATTAAACGATTAATCAATAATAGATAGTTAATTCTCCTGATAGTCAATTAAGATAGTTTAATCGACAATTTTATCCCTAAAAAGATATAGCCCATTTGATCTAGGCAGAAATTTGAACTTAATTGACCAAATGTGGACAAAATGACTTTTACAGTATTGGTTATTAGAAAAATACTGACTGACCTTAATATAAAACCGAAGGCATCCTCGCTTCTTAACAACAGATTTCTATTTGTGAACAGATCTGAAGCTTGCTTAGCCAAGAGAGGAAAGCATGAAGGCTCTGTAAGGTTGCAAACGGTGGACAACACAGTACTCACAGTATGGTTACTGTTAACTTTATTTAAAAATCAAATATTGGGGGTGGGGATGATCAAATCTAGTGTTGTGAAAATAGAAAAAATTGACAACTGATTGAAAAACATGTTAAAAGTAAAATTAATTTAAAAAAAACTTTATAATTTAAGTAACATTTTCTAAAGCACATTAATCTAGTTTTAGTCAACACTGTTTTAATGGGACGTGACAACAGAACTGCAATATACCCGATGCAAAGTCACAAAACGTTACAAATAGTTTGGGGGGAGCTATTAGTTGGCGTGGTGTGTCGTCGAGAAACACAGCTTCAGTGTGTACGGGTAAGGCCCACCTGAAAGAGACGGGGAAACACCTTTTAAAGATGAGAGGTTTCAAATATTCAATACAGAGAAGGAATATTCTTAAAAATAGAAAGACTTACTGGGGTTTTTCATCTGATAATGGTTCATCATAGCTAGAGCCTCCATGGCATCATTGATGGATTCCCACTCCAGCAGTCCAGATGAACTTCTCTCACCTGCCGTCACAAGATCAAGACAACAGAAGTGAAGCTGGGGTTGATCATCCATCTAATAAATCACTTTAAAACGAAATCCACTGCTTGAATGTGACTGACAGTGTGTTCCATGTAAAAGTAAGTACAAGTGGAAAAGTTTATGTGAATGGTGGAGCTCCAAAAAGGACAACAAGCTTCTCATTTTAGTTGAACAGAATATGTAACAGAATATTTTCTGTCATTGTTTTTATTACAATGAAGAATAAAAAATCTGAAGACCATTCGTCATTTAGAGAGATAAAACATTGGATTAAAAAACAGTACATAAGTGTTAAACAAATATTTGTAATAATTTAATAAAATACAAGTAAAAACGCCTTAAAATTATTTTGTGTGTAAAAAAAATAAAATCAAACCATGGACAAAAGTACCAAACCAAAAATTTCATAAATTGTTGTACCCTTGTACAACATATAGATCTTATATATATATCTCACACTTCTTGCGGGTTTCATTATTCGATTTTCAAGGAATTACTTTGTCAAATGTTTCTGTAATGCTTTTATTTTGTAAGAATCTATAGTTGAGTCTGCTCACAGTAAAATCAAGAAGTCAGAATCCTCATTGACAACATATGAGTAAAGAAATGCTCATATTAATGTAATGGACTATTACTCACTCTTTCCTGTAAAAAGTTTCACACTTGTAGGACTCTTAATTCCCAGCTCGTCACAGATCTGAAAAAGACAAAAACCAGCTCCAATTAGAAATTTGAATATTTTTACGATCCGCAAAGAGCCCCGACGGCTCCTCTCACCTGGTTGAAGATCTCTTCGGAGATGTCGGGCTGGGCGTTGAAGAAATGCAGGACGTTACTGGGATGCTGGATTCGGTTTTTCGCTGCCTGCTCCGGGGAGGTGAAGCGGTTGTTGCGGGATCCGTGGAAGTCCTTGAAGCTGCTGCTGTTATCCTCCAACTGGTAGCACTGCCCAGGTACGATGGCCTGCTGCTTGGACACGCTGCGAGGAAACAGGGTTTAGCTTTCAGGTTTCTCTAAAACAGCAGGAGCTCCAGATGTTTTCTGCTCTTACCAAACATTAAGCTTCTGTCCAAAGAGGAAGTTGTTATTCAGGTGAGTGATGGCCCGGTCCACAGAGTAACAGTCTCCCATTTCCACCATCGCCGCTCCAGGTTTACTCTTCATGAACTTTACCTGTAGGTGGGAGGGGGAAAAAAGAAAATTAGCAAAAATGAAAAAAACACACAAAAAGCAGGTTAAACCATCGATGAGCATCTTTTCTCTCACCCTCTCTACATTGCCATAAAGACAAAAGATGTTGAAGACTTTGTCGGCATTGATTTTAGAAGGCTCGAGACCGTACACCATAAGTACCGGGGAGTCGGCATGAGGGCCGTACTCGGGCGGCGGGGGCCCGTACCCAGCGCCGTACCGTTGGCTACCCCGGCCTCGCCCTCCCATACCAGGGCCCATGCGATGGGGAGGAGGGGGGCCGTAGGGGTCATCGTTATAGCTGTGATAACCTCCCTGTGGGCCGCCTGAATCAGAGGGAGAAAAATGATAATCCCAGTTAAATCTTAAGCTTTCGGATCAGATCCATTCTTGGATTTTTGGACTTGATCTTTACCATAATCCGGTGGGTGGTCTCCCAAAAGAGCCGGCTGCCTCTGGCGTTTGTTGGGGTTGGCGTTGGGATCTAAAAAGAAAACAACCCGGCAAAGTCAAAGTCTCCCATCAAACTGCCTGTCAGCAAAACGTACCAGCAGGTGCCTGATACATTCATGCTCAGGAACAAGGCTGTGAATTCCATGCAACAGTCTGCAGGCGTAATTTCACTAAGCTAGCAGGTGACATAATGGAGATTTTCTTTCATATCCTTAAGTGATTTTAGCTTTTAAAACATCCATTAATTAAACATCTCCTACATCTGCCATCCTAGTACAAACGCACACACACACCTTGTGAATTGTTCCAATTGCCTTCCCCATCAGCATCTGTGCAAGTACACATATACACATGTCAAGTCCAAATTAGCTGGAAGAAAGTGTCAAACTGAACAAAAACACATTTGAAAGCTTAGAGAAATTCATGAAGCAAATCAAAGAGTAAAATATGCATCAAAGCAATGAACCGCACCTGCCATTTTATTGAAAACTATGAGAACAGTTGTTACAAACCAGGATAAGACAGAGGTATAACACATCAGGAGGAGAAAAGACATGGAGCACTGGGAAGAATTACAAACATTAAGTCAGACTTGCATTCTGGCTTAACTTTACCAACAGAAAAGGAAAATCTGAAGTTCATGATAAAGCTCCTGCTTAACTAAACAGTGTTTGTTCTACACACTTCCTACAGTTTAGCAGAGTAACAGATTTATGATCAATCAAATAGAAAAAAGTGAAGTGCTTTACTGTAGACCATCACGTTTTCAACGTGACCTAAAAAAGGAGTGAGTTGTGTATTCTGGATGTTCGTCAACATATTGTACCACCGTGTGCAGGATGCTGCAAATTATGTGCAAAAAGCCTCGTTATCAGACGGAATATCTCACATCTCATTGCATCAGTGCAGTAATCTGATTGCATAGCAATCTCCTACAATTATTTTCTTCTTTAAGTTCTTTTCCTACTTTTAAATCTTTCAGGGCCATATGAAATTTGTTTTAATTATTCCCAAGCTATACAATTTATGATTTATGTTTTCCAGGGAAGCATTACTTAAAGATTTATTTATCTGTAGAGGCCTTTATGTCTCAGTTATTGGAGAGGGAAGGGATCATAGACAGAGGGGATGACCTGTAGCAAAGGGCAGGGATTCAAACCTGCACCATCTGCGTCAACTAGCTGTAGTCTTTGTGTTACTTGTATGAGCCACCAGTCCAACTAGCTGCATTCAGCAACATAAATAGCCAAGTTAAATTCTCTTTTTTGATAACTTCATTAAATTCTACCTGGAGCAAAAAACTTCCCAAACTTGTATCATGAGGGTGAAATTTTAAAGAGACCAAATTAATTCCAGCTGTAAAATAAACAAAAAAAATCCATTAAAATTCTGCCTAATTAATTATTATATGTTGGTAGATTCTTTAATTAATCTGTTTCACACTGCGGGGATTGAAAACCCTCCAAAAAGGCAGTAAATCAGTCAAAAATTGCAGAAAATTAAATTTTCTGAGGAAATAAGTGGAAATGAGACTCAGCCAAGTTGATGAAATTTCACATAAACTCTGAAACGTTCAGCATCAAGTCAGATCATTCATTCATTTCAGTACTTACAGCACCACAAATGAAGCATGGGACACAGTGGGCAGGTAGGGGGCAGTCTTCAGCAAGGATGCTACCCGCCAACCTCTGACTCCAGCCTTAACTCATTCTCCCTCTTCAGTGTTTTGTTTCTTCTTTCCTTCCTTGCATCCCCACCACCAGAGAGAAAAGTACATTCTGAAGTCCATAGTTGGTTTTGTCTTGCTGCCGGTCTGTTTTCAAAGTTGCTATTAGAGGCTCTTTTCCATCTTACCGTGCTCTGACCACAAAGCAGGGCATTTGCACCATTTGAGAGTGGGCTGTCAGTCCACAGACACACTGAGCCAAACCTGCATCACACGGGAGGCGTTAAAGGCATCACTATGGGCCAGTGCAAAAAAGGGAAAAATGAAACAACGCAGAAACAACACAAGAACAGCACAGAGAGGAGAGGAGGGAAATGGGGAGGAGGGCAGAGGGAAAAACAGAACACCAGTCCATAACTGTAGAAAGCTTTGGGAAAGGATCTGTGCCCTGTTGTATGCTTGACAGGTGTCTGATGGTTGTGTCTTCGTAGGCCCCCCTGTGGATATTTCTTCTGTAAAACTGGGTGCTCACATGATGCCCGTTTGTTTGCTTTAATAGCTGTCGGCCGCATCTAGTGCTTGACAATAAGTCGTCTGGAATATCTGCGTGGTGATGTTCTGTCGTGGCGGCTCGGCTGTGTGTCGCCTCAGATGTTCATCGTTGTGTGGTCATGTTAGAAGGCAGAGGCCACAGAGAGAACGGCCTCTGATTTGTTTACTGCCCCGGTATGTGGTGTCGTCTGTTCCCTGGTGGAGCTGAGTGTGTCTGAAAACTCTTCTGTCGCTCCCTGCGGTTGTGTTATGGCAGGCTCATCCCGAGGAGCTGGGAGGTGTGACTTATGACCACACACCTGACTCCCGCCCTCATCATCAATGTGTCTCCTCAGGGCTCTGCAGATGAGATGTGCTGTACTGGCCGAGAGGCTGCGGGAGATGCTTATCAATGTATCAGCGTCAGACTGTGGCGGATATGCGAGGTGTCTGTTCGCGTGGTCTCGGAGGAAAAGAGGCGACTGTCTGCCACCCAAAAATAAAATGGATTCCATGTCAGGTGGTGGAAATATGGGTGATGATGAGCTCAGGATAGAGAAGTACTGAGCTGAGGTTGTGTTCCGGTATTTGATGCGCCACTGTGTCCAATGTGTGCCACAGAAAAGCTGTTATGCTGCAGCTGTGAAGCCCACTGTGTCTGCATAGAGGAGGTAAGCCTGCATGAGTTTGTAGAGTAAGGACACAAGGAGTACCTCTGGGTTGCAAGGCAGCAAAAACTAAAGTATACAAAGAAATGTCATAAAAATGATGCGTTAAACTTGCAATGTACATGTAAAATGTCATAAAAATGATGCGTTAAACTTGCAATGTACATGTCGAAGTCCTGGTTATGCAAAAGAAAACTGACTGACTACAGCGTCGGTAATTTTGACTGAACTTAACTATTGTGTGCAAAAAAGGACTGAGCTTAAGAAATATGACGAGCACCAACCAGAGGACAAGGCAAAATGCTTCACCCCCAAGATGGAAGGAGCAGAAACCAACTGCATTGCAACGTTCACAGAAAAGCATGTGAATCCACATTTAGTCTTGGAACCGTCACAATGCGGCGCATGTTTGTGGCGAGATGCAGCATCCTGACTCGACATGACGACCCAGACGCCACAACGAAACCACATGGAGTAGAGCTAACATTATCTATCATTTTAGATAAGCAGCTGATTACATCATGAGATCCGAACAGAAGCTGTGAATGAGTGATTAAGTTACTCACTGGACACGACAGCAGCATGTTTGTTAGAATGATGTTGGTGTCTGTTGGTGATTCAGATTACGCAGACATCTTCTTTAACCCCTTATTACCCGTTGCCACTAGTTTGAGACAAACCACTTCTGTTCTTGATTATATTAAATCAATGTATTCTATTCATTCATTGCTTTTATTCATCCTTATATTTATTTTGTTTATCTATATATTCTAATTTAGCCTTTTTATTTTTTTCCAGATTTTTGTTTTTTTACCAGCATGGGACAATTTTCACTACCTGCTGGTTTTCAATGCCGGGAAATGTAACCTGTCAGTTAACCACCCATAACTAAGATTTTATTTTAACTGGTTTAATTAGTAATAGATGTTTGAGGGAAATATAAAAAGTTACAAACTTTACTTTTAAAATTGACAAAAAAAAAAGTCCTGTGCAGAAAAAGGATTTATCTTGATGCCTCCATAATAGTTTTCTAATCTCATCGCAGCCTATTGGATCATGACCTAATAGACTTGTAACAGTCCCAATTAACCGTAAAAAGTCTGGAAGGGAAAACATTTTTAATAAAAATTAAAAACGGATAAAAATTGACACAAAGCTACACTTAAAGTCAATTCTGTCTGTTACAGACTTTAAAATAATGAGAGTAGTGCGCTAAAAGGCATCTGTGATAACCGTGTTTGCAACTTGGTGAAGAATTAACAGACTTACTTGTACGTGATAGAAGCTCTACACATGTTGATCAAAGCTGCTTCTCATATTTTGCATATGTTTGAAATGTTTGTGCACATCTTAAGAAATGAATGCAAAAATGTTCACAAGTAGCTTTTGTTCATGATGATTGGATCATTGCAATGCCTCATCCGCCTGTCAAATCCTCCAGAGAGCAAAACGCTGCTGCCAGGCTTCTGACAAAATCCTCCAAGCTTTCACACGCGACTCCGACCTTGATGTAACGACACTTACTTTATTCTGGTTTATTTCAGAGTACAATTTAAGATTTTTTTTCCTGACTTGGAGCGCTTTTCCAGCCTGCTGATGGTGCTCCATACTAAGGAGGTAACTTTTTTAATATCTGCTTTTTGTTCTTTTCTATTGTTTTTATGCATTATTGGCTCTTGTAAATCACTTTGCAATTTTATATCTTGAAAATTGCTACATAAATAATGTTTTAGTAACTAATATGCAAGTAACCATGAATGGATGGAAGTGCTAAGATCACTCCTGTCTCCACCCCAGACTGGTTGAGGTTCTGCAGCCTTCCCACTGTCCCCCTCTGCCCCATGTATTCCGAGAATGGGAAAATAATTTTAAGACAATTATTTGTATGAATTCACTTGTACTTGGCACTTTTGCTTGAAATTAGACTAACTGTAAAATGCTTAGAGATGACGACTATTGTGAATTTGATGCTTTACAAATAAAGCTAAATTGAACTAAACTACATGTTAAATTGAAGAAGTTTGTCTTCTTTCTCTCATAATCAACAGTAATATCTAATGATGTACTCCCTGCTTTAAAAAAGAGGTTTTGATCCCATTAGATCTTGCACAAAGAGATGAAATGCTTTCATTTAAAGTTTAACATAATACTAATTTGAAATGACAGAACTGCAGGCAGTATGTTATGCAAGTGAAATAATGACAAAGTTAAATAGCCCCATCGAGTGTATTTGTTTTATCCTGTATGTTTTACAACATACAGGTCCAATGAAATCTTGCGGGCCTAAAATTCGTTGATTCGCAATTACAGGAACTTTTTTAAAATAAAATATACAATTCCTTTATGGCAGATTATTGCACAACCCATAAACACACAGTGATAAACGTGTATTTATGTTGATTTCCGGTGTGGTTTCATGGGACTTTAGACTGAAGGTGGGTCTCATAAGGAAACTGAGTGGTGTACCGTCCCATTTAAGCCATGATCAAATCTCCACCATGTTTGAAGGAAAGCTACAGGAAGTGATATTCTCCATTTTTGTTATTTTAGTATGCAGGGATGTGAGTCTGTGCAGCTGTGCCATGCTCTACAAGGAACGTGAACCTATGTGAAGAATGATGCACCTGCTAGTGCTCCTGTGATGAGTGATTTCAACTTTTCACATGCATAAGCCTGTAACTCAGGTTGCCCTCCAGGTTGCTCCTCATGTCCTTACTTTGCGGCCGCTGTGTGGTGAGAAAAATGCATGAAAACTGTGACGGCGTCGCAGGAATACTGCCTCTGAGCACAGCGTTGTGCTGCATGGCGCATCAATTTGTGATCAAAGGCAATTTCCCCGGAGGCAGAGAACCCTAACCATCCCATGTAGTGGCATGAGAAGAAAAGACGAAGAAAAAAAAAAAAAACCAGCAGAGGGAAGAGTTAGTGACTGCAGTTTACCTTGGCCACTCAGGTTGGGGTTTGTGTAGTCCCACGTGTCCTGGTCGTTCTTGAAGACGTTAAGGCGTGCTGGCTGAAGTCAAAATCACATTTCCAAATTAAAATTAAAATGCTGGTGATTTAAACTAAGGTTTAATCTTCACATATCACATAAACTCACCTTTGCATATTCAATCTTTAGAGTGCAACAGCCGGAATAGATGTCTGCTCCATTCAAAGAGGCTTTAGCCCTCTGAGCGCTTTGGACTGAATCAAACGTGGCAGCAATGAGTTAAAGTGAGGTCTGATTATATGAATACATCCGAGGGGTCATTTATAATGTAAAATCACTCATGTTGGGCATCATAAGTCTGAAAAAGAATTAAACAAATAAAAAAATCAACCATTTCAAAAAGGATATTCAACCATGGCCTGAACGCCGTTCTTTCTGAAGATGACAATCCTCTGTACAGGACCACAGTTGTTACAAATAGTGTAGAGCACATCCTGGAGACACACAGAGAAAAAGATTCATAATGTTTTATGAGAAATGAAAACATTACAAAAATGTGTTGTCCCTCTGGCTAAAACCGTTTGATACGGTTTACATTGCAAAAAGGTTAATTATGTTCTAGTGAAACATCACAAGCCATTTATACAGTAATTTTGAGGCCAGACCCTTACTGCAAATCTTTTTAAAAATTTCCCTTATTCTTTAAATAAGGAAGATTAATATAGTTAAATACATAGCAGTGAGTAAAAGCAAAAAGTAAAGCAAATGGAAAAAATAGATAAGAATAAAATAAACAAAGACCAGGAGCTGTTTAATCCATTTGCCACCAGGTAAAATAACAGAAAATGATTAACATGCTTTGAAATACTGTAACTTCAAATTTAATCCCGACAAGTCAGAACAGGCTTAAGATGCCCTTAATTTGAACTGTTTGAGGCATGTGCATCTTCCTTTTAGATATTAGAAAGTAAATAAAGTTTTGGTGACACTATAAACCCTGAACAAATTTTGAACGAGTTAAAAAAAGTGAAATAATAATGTTGCCACTGCACATAGCAACGTTACAGGTTAAAGGAATACTCCGCCCTCTGAATGATGTGCCTTCATTTTGTACTCACCGTCATGCTGATTAACACTCTGGAACACTTTCTTGATGTTCATCATGTAGCCGGAGATATGGGGAGCTTTTCGTTTTGAGAAAATGCCCATAAAGTGATGTTGAACGGGGCCCGGTTAAAA
>JAVQJG010053226.1:0-19948 GCA_036024015.1 Craterocephalus amniculus | reverse complement strand
TGTCACAAGGTGAAAGAGCAGGTGCTGCCAGAACTGGACTGTGTCCCACTAGCTTGGTTTTAGCGTGGTTTTAGTGTGTTTTTTATTCATTTTTACTTGCATGTTTTTAACTTGTTTTTATTGCAAGCTAGTGGAAGTTTTAATGAACTGATTGGCAGCACCTGTGAAAGGACTCCTCCCCTGCAAATTAAGGACACTATTTGAGCCGGTGTGCAGGCAGCAGGAGAGAGGAAGGTACTGAGACACACACCAGCCGAGGGGGAGCAGCGTGCGGGAGGACGGCTGCCCTCCTGGCCGTCCCTCGACTGGCAGGCTACCCGCCAAGGACGATGACGGCCATGGCAGAGGCGGCAGTGATGACGACGACGATGATGATGATGATGATGAAGCCGATGATGGAGCTGGTGATCTTGACCAGGACAAGGAGGACGATGAGGAGGGTGCGACCCAGGGCGGAAGAGGAAGCTGGCGGTGAGCAGGGAGGAGGTGGCAAGCGCGGGTCTAGGACCCAGGCTGGCAGCCGCCTGAAGACGCGGCTGGCCCGGCACCGGGGAACCAGAGGAGGCCGCGGACGAGGAGGCCACCGGTACCACCACCAAGCCGCTACTCAATGAGCCCTTTGACGCCGTTTTTATGGATTCCTTTTAACAGACGTTTCAGGACTTTTTAGTTATTTTAGGGCTTTTTATTATTTTATTTGTTTTAGTTTTTATTAAAGCTTTTATTTTGATTTTAATACTGCCCTCCTGTTTCCGTCCTTCCAGCAGCTCCCGGTATCAGTTTTTAGCAGAACTCCTTGGCCCGTGACACTTTTTCTTAAGCTACACATTAGCATCTTGTGGGAAGTAGGCCTACACTTCAGCTAATTTATTAGGCACCTTTTGCTGGTCTCAGGTTAGACTCCTTTTCATGTTTAAAACTGCCATAATTCTTGTTGGCATGGATTCAGTAAGTTGTAGGAAACTCCACAGATTTTGCTCCATATTAACGTGATAGAATCACACAGTTGCTGCAGATTTATCAGCTCAGCCATCAGGAGAATCTCCTGTTCCACCTATGACTATGGAGGCCATTAGAGAAGGGTAAACTCACTGCCGTGTTCAGAGAACCAGGTTGAGATGTGTTTTGTGACAAAATGGATAATCATGCTAAAAGTAGCCATCTTCTGATGGCTAATGTGGTCATAAAGGGACGGACATGGTCAGCAACTACACTCACCAATAAATGCCAGCCTATGTAAGCATCAGTGAGAAAAGAAAATATCCTACAATCCATTACACCACTAGCAGCAGCCTGACCTGTTCACTTTCTTGCTGTTTACTCCAAATCCTGACCTAAGCATATGAATGTTGCAGCTGAAATGGAGACTGGCACGGCCAGACAGGATCTTTCTAATCTTCTATTGTTCGGTTTTGGTGATCCTGTGTGAATTATAGCCTCAGTTTCCTGTTCTTCTGTGACAGGAGTTGCACACGGCATGATCTTCTGTTGCTGTATGCCATTTCCTTCAAAGTTTAACATGTTGTGCATTCAGAGATGTTATTCTGCATACCTTGGTTGTAAAGATTATCTTTTTATCATCTCCAACCAATCTGCACATCATCCTCTTACCTCTGACTTAATCTTAGTCCAGGTAACTGCTGCTCGCTGGATATTTTTTTTCTTTGTCAGACAATTCTCTGTAAACCCAAGAGATGGTTGTGTGAAAATCCCAGTAGATCATTGAGTTGCTGCCATGGGATTGACTGACCTGCTATCTGTGACAACAAGCAGTTGAACAAGTGGACCACCATATTTATTTAGATTATGCACATTGCAGTAACTTGTATCTATTTCAGTCTGTTTTTCTTTTAGCCTCCCCACCACTCTAAATTTAGGATGTTAAATTCTTAGCTACAGGTGAGGTTGGGAGCTGGGTAGTCATATATTTGAGATGTTATGGTTTCAGATGACATATTTAGTACCATCGTGTTTATTTACAGCGCTGGTTTTTACTTGCGTTATCATTTGCGGCTCTCAGAGGTGTTTGCTTTCCCAGTTTGTTTGACCCGGCCACTTCTGTGGTTGATTCTTTTAGTGGTTTGAGGTTTTGTTAATAAAGGGCATGTTATGCAGTAAATACTAGTTAAAATTGAGTGATTTGCTTCCGGATTGTCAAAAGTCCCCAAACACCAAAAGTTATTACTAATGATTGTTGAAAAAATGCTAAGACAAACGGCTCCGGTCAAAGCTGTGTTGAAGCATTAAAAACATGGTGTTGTTTCTAAAACTTTATGTAGACAGTTTACTTCGAACCATATCTAGAAAGTCCTTTGCAGAAAGCTTTTGGAAACTATTTGGTCCAATGCAGAGCAGAAACATACAGAAACTTCAAATTGCTCAGAATAGAGCAGCTGTCGTAGAATTATCTTCTGCTGTCCTTTTAAGTCTACTGTACAGGATATGCACAGGAAATTGTCCTGGCAGTACAAGGTTCTGTTGGAAAGAGCCTGTTTTTTTATTCAAAGAGCTCTCTCATTGTGAGTGTTGTCACAGTTATTGGACTCGCGAGGCAACTACAGGTTCTCTGGCTGTTCTTAGGCCCAAAACTAACTGTGTCAAAAGGAGTGCTTGTTACAGAGGAGTACATGCATGGAATTCACTGCCTGTTAAGATTAGAGACATTAAAGATAAACTCTTATTTAGGGAGAACATCAAAAGACATTTTTTGCAGAAATTATGAATGTATTTTTGTTGTTTTTATTTTCTTATATTACGTTTATCCGGGTCGATTCATTGGTTTACTAAGGCAATGTTGTATGATCGGTGTGTATGTATACAAGTAAACAAATAGGTGTATGTGTGTATATATGTATATCAAGTTGTTGTGGTGAATGACTGCTCTTTGTTCCGACTAAGTATTTTTTGGGTCAACTCATTGTTTTAATGCAATGTTGAATGTTTAGTGTGTGTATATTTTTATATTTTGCATGTTTTGTAAATCTTCATTTAAACCCCAGGTTGACCAACAACCACCTTGTGGGAGCTAATGGGGCTCCTTTTGAAAATAAATAAATAAATCCAGTAACTGGCAAATGACGATGCTGGGGCTTTTTGAAGAATGACAAGTTGTTACGAAGCTAGCGGTTTCGCTATCTAGCATTTCTTGGCCTTTATTTTTATCTTAAGGAACAAATGGAAAACAGAGGTAACCTTAATGCTAGGCATGCTTAATTAGCATAATTTAAACAGACAAACTTAAGGACTGACTAATGGTTTGGTAGTTAACTGTTAAACAATAACTTTGCAAAAAGAAACGCGTCATCAGCAAATGTTACTGTTTCAGGTGCTATAACCATCTATTTTTTAAAATATTCATGTTGCTATATTGCTCTTGCTAGGACTACATTATGTTTTCCCATCTTTCCAGTTGCACAGCTGCTTTTTTTTTAACCACTTCACAAATGTTTTAACCACTTGAACATAATTTTGTCTGATACTACATTCACTCTTTGTATACAGTTTTATTTTCCACCTTGGCACAGTATTTATAATTAGCCACAAATGAGCACAAACACATAAAAGTCACAACTGTGGTGGAATGGAGCAACCACATTAGCCCACTAACCATATATTTCTTCCATTTCTACCATGTGAATACATTTCCATCAGCAGCATTCAAAACATCATCCCACAATAACATTTTACCAACCTCTGAGTTTGAACAATATGAATCTTAATACGAATGTAGCTACATATATCTGTATGTATTCAATGTGCATCATCTTTAAGAAATGAATCCAAGGAAAGGATAGAAATAATTGACAAAAAAAAAACTAAAAAAAAACCTGACCTCACAACCAAACTGCAGCTGTAAAATCAAACAGGAATTTCATTTTCCCATTTCCACCACTAGCACTTAAACTCTCCATTGACCAGTTCATTTCATAGATAAACTAATCAGCACACCCTGATGCAAATGTCTATGATGCAGTAAGAGGATGTGTATGCTGGAGGATGCTGGTTTCCAGCATCATTTAGAATATTTTAGGGAGACAGCCTCTTATTTGTGCTGTTGCTGTACGAGAGTCTAATAAAAGTAACTCACTTGACTTGATATTTACAAAAACATTCAAGCATGTATAAAGGCTTCCATCATGTCAATATTCACGGAGCACTAAATAGACCTCAGAACAGCTCTGCTTGGGTTAGTGTTGCTAAATCAATCAGGCTGATTCAGTCTTTCCCATAAACATGGTTTGTTTTTACCACCCCTCGCTGCTGCTGGAGGAAAGGGTGAATCATAAAGAGCATAATCCAGTATGTATGTGTGTGTGTGTGTTTTTCTTAGTGGTGCTGGCTGAGCAGGACAAGAGAACATGTTGTACCATGCATGTAACCAGAGACAACTCAAAGCCAGGGTGCAATGACAACAGGCAGCTGTGAGTACAGGGGTGATGTAAACTTCATGTATTTTAACACATTCAGATTTTGGGGAGTTCCAGCAAAGAAATTCATGAGTTGTTTTAGCTTTACTGTCAAAATGTAACCTTAGAGAAATCACAGGAAAAAATATTGATCGCGAGGCATGGCCATCAGAAGATGGATGCTATCCAGCTGCTTTTTCCAGGAGCAATGAAACATTTTAGGATGAGTGTAACTATGACAGTAGGCTAACTGTGATAGAAAAATACATCCATTATATATTCTAAAGGAGTACCGTAACTTTCTGACCTTAAAGGAGAAGTTCATTCTTTTTCAAAACCTGGAGCTTTTTTCTAGCATGAAATACGATCATTTACTCACCCAGACAGTTTTGGTGTAACTTGAACTCCTTCGGGAGATATTTAGATCCCCTTGTGATCAGCTTACATCCAATATAATGGGACTGAACGGAGCCAGCTCACGCAAGTTCTAAATAAGGCAAATTCTGCCACAAAACTCCTTCATTTTTCCTTCATTTGTTACGAATTGCTGGTCTGATCCCCCTGTGAGCTCCATGCAGCTCGGAGTTGCTGAGTTGATCCGTTGTAATTTGCAGCTTTGAGTAAAGACTTCGATGACTTCACTTCCAGGTCGCATCACAGTGCCTGTAATGTCATGGCTGTAAATAAGGACGGATCGCCACAAAAATGCATTTCCAAGTCGCATGGAGCTCACAGAGGGATCTGACCAGCGATTCGTAACAAAACATTTGTGAAATGAAGGAGTTTTTTAGCAGAAATTGCCTTATTTAGAGGCTGCATGAGCTGGCCCTGTTCACTATTATATTGGATGTATGGGTCGCTGATCGTGAGTGGATCTAAGTGGAAGGAGTTCAAGTTACACTAAAACTGTCTGGAAAAGTAAATGATTGTATTTCACGCTAGAAATTGGTCTAGGTTTCAAAAATCCGAACTTATCCTTAATGATTTGTTTGTGAGATGTTTAGATGGAACAGTGACATTTCGTAGCATCCCAAAACTGAAAAACTGTCCTTCACAATGATTTTTTTTTCTGGGGTGCTGCATCATTTCACAGTAGCATTTTACTTTATGGCACTGCGTCACACACCAGCAACTGGATATAAACTGGCCATTTTAAAAATGCATTGTGGCGGTTTCATCAAAAAAATGCAAGACGACATTATCTAGAAATGAGAGTAAAAGAAATAGAAATGGACATAGCAATAAGACAAGTGTCAACTCTGGACTAACTTTTACTGCCTGATGAGAGCTTAGAGAAGAGATCGGTACAGAAATAGCCGTCATTACAGAGAAAATATCTACCAAAGCTCAGTAGTGCTGCTTAACCTTGTTATCATGGTGTCATATAGTTTGTTGTGTGACACTATTATTAGCCATTAGCCATGTCTGCACCTGCTGTATCTAGCTGACAATCAGTTGAACCTGTTTTCTGTATTTTACATTCACTGCTTATGCTCATGTCTTTTCCAAGGAAAGGGCTCTGTGCTCTCAGCTCTCCTGTTTTTAAGTTTAGCTTTGCTTATGGGTAGAGCAAACAGAAGTTCCACATTTACCACAGGACAGCATCTAACAGTACTGTAAGTATCTATGCTCTTCTCACACTGAGACATGCATGTGCATGTTTCATGATACATGCATGACACACAGATAAGGTTTTGCATCAGTGTGCGTCATGCATATGTGCAGCAGGGTGTGTAAGCTGGTGCAGTGCAAGCATATTAAACTGTTTCATAAACGTTTCCGTGTGGCATCTTTAACTTCCTGTCGTCTAGAATGAGAGTTTGCCAGAAAACCACACACACGTCACGTGACAGCGAGTCTGCGTTCAGTTTGAGCAGCACAAATCCCCATTTTAAGTCTGATGATGGTCTGTTTTGTGTTGCAATGGCCTTAGCAAGGACTTCCTGTAAAAGACACAGAGGAACCAAATAAAGAGGAAGAAGATTAAGCGGAAGAAAGTGGACGTGGAGGAGATGGACACGTCAGATGAGAGCGGCAGTCTGGCCACAGACACAAATGGTGGTGAGTTTAGTGAAGTTTTGGTTCGTTAAAGGGCTGCAAGTCGGCAGAAAGTTTTTACAGAGATATTTTAATTTAAGTTTGGTTTCACGGCTGCTTTCTACTGGAAATACATTTTAATAGAAAATATTTGAAGACAAATCAAACGTGTCTTTACATAAAGTTTAACAGTACTGATGTAGATGTTGTTTTATGTGTTAACATTTAGTTGTAATTAAAAAAGTTTAATTTACGGTTTTAAGTGTAAACCGGTGACTAGACTTATATCTGACTTTTGCCACATTTTGCGGGTGTGTGTGTGTGTTTCTACAGCTCATCCGGTACGATGCACTGAGGAAGTACTTCTCCCTTTCTTCACAGACGAGAGTCTGCAGGCCGCCATGGACTTGAAAACCCCTCCTGCCTCCCCCAGCGTCCCGCGTGCTCCCCCAGAACTTAGACTGGTCCTCTTGGGCAGGAAAGGAACCGGCAAGAGCGCTGCAGGCAACACAATACTGGGAGGAGCAGGAGGGTTTGAGAGCGGGAAGCCCACAGAGGAGTGTGTGAAAAGGCGAGCTGATGTCTCGGGGAGAAAAGTCACAGTGGTGGACACACCTGGGTGGGAGTGGTACTACCCACTTAACAGCACCCCCAACTGGGTGAGAAGAGAGACTCTTCGAAGTGTGTCGCTCTGTCCTCCAGGCCCTCATGCTGTGCTGCTGGTTGTACGCTCCTGTGCTGCTGTCACAGACAGCTACATCAGGGAGACAGAGGAGCATCTGGAGCCGCTGGGAAAAGAAGTATGGGAACATACCTTGGTGCTGTTCACCAGGGGAGATGAACTGGGTCTGGGAAATATGGAACAGAGAATCCTGGCAAGTGGCTCCGGACTCCAGAGACTCCTCCAGAAGTGTGGTAACAGATACCATGTGGTGAATAACCGCAGCAAAGGAGATGAGACGCAAGTTAAAGAGCTGATAAGGAAGCTGGACGCGATGGTGGACGGAAAGCAGGATGGAAAGAGTCATTTAAGACTGGATAACAGTGTCCTGTCGGGTCTGGAGGCAGATGGAAAAAGGAGAGCCAGAGAGAGGAGAAAGAAACAGAGGCAGATGGAGGCGCAGATGCAGAGAGGAACCATCAAAGCTGCTCTCATGAGTGAGTCCTTCTTCAATTTTACATGTGCATACATATATATGTATAATTTCAAGTACAATTCATTCTGAAATATTGGTATGAAGAGAAAAAAGAACAATGTTGAAGACAGTCACATTAGAAAACAGAAAAAAAAAATCTATATTTCATTTGTTTTCAGGCTGAATTAAATGAATGAAACTTGAATGGTATTGGAAAAACTCAGTCTTCTGGCCTACAAACTATGTGCTGTTGAGTTTTTTCCAAGTCCACCGGTCCTTTAGTACCTTGCTATTCTTTTTAAACCTCCAACAAATACTTAGCCAGCAGCTTCTCCATGGCTGTACAGCCAAACGTTGGGCTCTATGTGACAGTGAGGGACCTGTCCCTATGCCTCTAATTGACCATGCGGCCTGGCCACTGTTTGGCCACAGGGATTTCCCTTTGGCTGACTGGTCAGAGTTCATGGCTTTCACCTGGGAGGTTGTGGGATCAATCCCTGCCCGGGCCCTCCTTCAACTTGCCACATTCTGGCCATGCCGGTAGAATCCATGTAGCGCTGATGGTGGGTCCATGGATTCCTGATAGGTGGCAGTGTGGAGCACAAGGATGTGCTTTTGGAAAGAGGGGGACTTTCACCTTGGAGGTTGTGGGATTGATCCCCACCCAGGCCTTCCTATGTCCTCCCTATAAACCGTTTAAGGATACAGTGGGCATCCTTGTGAATCAACAGTCTAAAGTAGGATGTTGGAAATATTAATGTTACAAACTTTTCAACTGGACGTTAACCAGTACCAGTTAACCAGAATTAAATGTTAGCATTTAATTCTAATTTGTCTCAATCAAATTATTCTAACTTTAAATTCTTTAAAAATAATTGGATTCTTCTTCTGGTTTGGCTCTCTGTGTTTCTGACATGCGTCCAGTTTCACCTCATTGTGTGTAATGACTGCATTTTTCCACAGCACAATACAAATCAAACAAAAACATGGTTGTCTAAGACTGTATAGGACACTGTTGTTTATTAACAAGCACTAGCAATGTATAGAATAATGTTTAACCCCTACCCATGGATTTTCATTACATAGATATAACTAATCATGATTTAGCCTGGTGATTAAAAAATCTTGAGTTAAATGAGGCTCAAATTTAGATATCGCCACTACATCCATACTGGTATATTTGGGTGCATCAAAAGTGGTATTTCTTATCATGTAAATATTTATCACTTGTGTATTTAGTGTGAAGCAGCTTTATTCTGTTCAATGCTGGCTGGATTCTCATTCATCCAGGTCATGCTAACCATGACAGCTTGAATAAAGGCAGCTTAACCTCCATTTTCTGACTGCTTGGTTATGGAAGAAGTTTAAAGTCTCGTCTGAAAAGCTTCTTCATTTCTAACAACTTCTTGGTGGGAAGTTTCAGCTTATAAGCATTATAGGAACAATCAAACGCTAAAAGTTGTTCAGGTCACTTGGTGTCACTGACTCACTTAATGGATCTGTTGGCCATTCAAGTCATTGTTGTTGGCAATGTGTTCACCAGAACTGTTTTTGGTTACATGATCCTTTGTGTGAATTGGTGTAAAACTTCCTGGAAGACCTGAGACCACCTCCTCTGTTCAGAGAGGGTTCCCTGTTTAACATAGATGGCTTCCTTGATGTCTCTCTCAAACCATCTCTGTCCAAATTGTGTTTACAATTGTCCTTAAAAGACTGGTCATTAGTCTTGAAGTGCAGGGCGGACCGCTGAATCTTGACCTGCGCTGAATCTCATGGGTTGTGCTTTGTGTTTACTGAGAGGTTGTCTGGTCTCTCCTATATAAAGAACTGAGCGATTCTTGCTGCGCTGCATACACAAGGGTATTGGGAAAAAAAGTCCTCAAGAGCTACAGTCCTGCCGGTTTTTCATGTTTCCTGCTGCAGCACACCTGAACGGCAGATGAGGGTCATTTCATTAGAATCAGGTGTGCTGTATCTGGGAAACAATTATAACCTGCAGGACAGGGCCCTTGAAGACTGTCTTTGGACTCCCCCGGTGAAGAAAACGCCACCCAGCTCATGTTTGGGTGTTTTGCCCTTTGGCTAAACAAGTTTCCGACTGACAGTGTTGTTTAAAATGTCTTGAGTCCTGGCAAATTTAGATGACAATATGTTTGTACCTGGTTTTTCAGCCTTTTTAATTCCAAGATATATTTCTCTGATTTGATTAAATGTCTTTACGAACCAAGAAAGAGAAGTCCAGCTGCCCTTACACAAGCTCCTATGATTATGTTTGCTGCTGGTTTTTACATTTTTTCGATCCGGACTGTGTTATTGTGTCAGTGCAGGCAGATAAGAGTCAGCATGTTGTCTTTAAACAAAGTATGTAGCCTACATACTTTGTAGCCTACACACAAATTCATCCTGGTCGGGATGTCTGGCCGGGCCCTGCATCGCAGTCCTATGGCTGTGGTCGGGGCCCTGGCCTGCCCTGATCTTGGTGGCTCCTGTGGCGATGACCTCTGTGGTCACTGGTAGGGTGGCTCCCGGTGTGGATGGATCCCCAAGGTATCATTTCCTCACAGCGGTGTCGAGCCATTTGTTTTTTATATATTTAGCTTGAATGATGTGGTACGAAATTGTTTCAGTTGAAGAGACACTAGCAGACACTTTATTTTATGATGATTTTATGTTGTGTATGTGTGTGTGTGTATGTGTGTGTTGTGCATATGATGATAAATGTGTGACCTAATGACCTTTGTTTTGAACTTGTTTTTACCTCATTACAACATTTGTTTTTTGTTTTTTTTGTGTAAAGCACTTTGAGAGACTGAATGTATGAAAGGTGCTATAGAAATAAAGTTTGATTTGATTTGATTTGAATGAAAGCTGAAGCCAAGAAATATGAAAACACCAGGAAAAAAATACAGTGTTGGTAAAACTCAGGAGTTTTTTTTTGCTTTAGTTTTAAATGAGAAATGTAGAAAGGTGTTATCACAATACCAACAGACAACCAAAGAGTATTACAAAGAGCAGCAGGGATCCGAACAGAACCAACAGAGGCATTGTTCGAGTGTTAACTATAAACTGTTAATGCAAACAAATGGCAAGAAGCTGGAGTGTATGGGTGGATGCCAGCATGAGTTAAATAACATGACAGGCACTTACTGATGATAACATTGGTAGTTTGAATTGATGGTTTACCAGATTGTTTTTTTTCCTTCTATTTGCTTCCTGACTCAGAGTCCACTTCAGACCAGAAGAAGTTGGTGCTTTAAAATGTTCTCAGTTTGATCATTTGGTTCAGAAGAGAATTCGACATCCTGACTGAAACAGAAATAGTTGATGAGTGTGTGTTTGTACGTCTCACCCTGATCTCCACCGAGGTCTGTTTGACAATGTTCTCCAACCTCTGCTGATGGTTATTGGTTGGTTTAGGTCCAGCACCCTTTTTAACTTCTTCTTTCTGCACCAAACACACAGATTAATATAACATATAAAATAGGAGAAATGCACCCAGCTAACATAACAGTGGCCTGATTGCAACAAAGCACCAATATTTCAGGTTAAACATGTTTTGCAGCTTCACCGTCGGAGGGTTTCGGCGCAGCATCAGTTGCTCGGCTCGCCTCATCTTCTCCTGCTCCATCTCTCTGCTGATGGTCTGCTTGGCCTGATATGTCAGCTGGCGGTGCGGCGGCAAGCTGGGAAACCTCGTCGCCTCCTCAACACGTCTACAAATACAACACGAGAAGCAGGACAGTGCATATAAAGTAACACAAACACTCATGGCACGATGCTGACACAAAGGTGAACCCACTTAGACAACAAACAAAACAATTTCCACTCTGGATGATTTGGGTTGATGAAAAAGAACCTGAATATGTCAATTCTCTAAAACCTTAATCTTCTTAAGCGCTCCAACACACACAGATGGTCTCAGTCAGTGCTGGATGGATGCACAAATATATTAAAACTGTTTTATGGTTCACTGAGTTGGAGCTACAATACATTAGCTGTACAATCTGTAAAACAAAGAAATTAGTGTAAAAACAAAAGTAAATTTAGCTCTATACACATTTAAATAAATTCCTGGAAAGCACAAATAGTCTTACTGTATGTGACGGTAAGCACTTATTTATCATCCATAGTGTGTTGGGAATTGTGCTACAGTACAAAGACATAAGCTTTGTGTAACAGAAGAGCACAGTTTTTAAAAGCCATTCATCTACAAAATAAGTTTAATGTTAATTACTGCACCAGAATCTGACCAATGGCATCCAAAAAAGACTCAAAAACCAAAAACAGAGCTGTCCAGTCAAATAGTCCTGCTGGGACTGCTCCTTTCTGCTGTCCTTGATGCTAAGAGTTTATATCCAGACCGTGCTCCACCACGGCTTTATCCTGGAGCTGTCAGAGAGAGGTGTTGTGGTGAGCTAGAGAGGGCAGGTACAGGAAGGTGTAGAGCAGGAGCAGCAGCAGCAGAGCCAACACCAGAGGAAGGCACCAGTCGTTGGTGACCAGGACTTGGTCACAGCGAGCCTGGAGGAAGGAGCCCTCACGGACGCCTGGCTGCTCTTCGGTCTGGTCCGACACGACTGAAGGTAGCTGTCCCATTCTGACACCGTCGGTCTTTGGTAAACTCAGCGGTCAAAAGGGAACAAAGACTTCCCAAATCAAAGCTTAGTCCAGCTAATGCTAATGTAATATTCTCCGATATTTCAATAGTAACCTGCTTTTTAAACACAAAATCTTCATTTAATTAATCTAGACTTCAGGTATCCTTTCACCAGCATGTCCATCCACCTGCACACCATCAGCAGGGTTTTATTGCTTTTTGCCACCCTGCCTCAGCACCATAACCTTTCCACATACACACCTGCGCGACAGGTGTTAAGGGGATTATTCTCTAAGCCGCCGTGCAGAGAGCCAGCATGTGGACAAGAGCAGTGACCTTCAACACCCAGCAGACACACATCTGCTCTGCATGTTTCCATTCAGACTCGACAGTAGAGGGCAGGTGTGCGCATGTACTCACGGCTCCAGCACGTAGGTGTACTGCCCCTCTGGTGTGCGGTCCTGCCTGTATGAGAGGTTGTAGGCCAGCATGGTGTCGATCAGTTCACGCATCTGTTCCTTCTCTCTGCTGCTGAAAAGCTGTGGATTCACCTGAAGAAAACACACAACACCTGAGCCACATTCAAATTTACATATCAGAGAAGATCAGAAAACACAAGTCTTTTTCTTCTTTTTAATTTTAAGTCTTAAATAGCCAGTTGAAATTATCCTTATTATTTTTATTATTATTATTATTTAGCACCTTATATACAATTTATTTATTGAACCAACTGAGGTTACCAGATGGGAATTTGATCATTATTTCTCTGTGACATTTTCTGATAACGCTTTTAAAACTAAAGATTTTCTCCCTGTTAAATTTTTAATAAGTGATCCATTTTTATTCTATTTGTACTTTTGATGCATGTCCACTTCACATTAAATTATTGCCTGTACACCTTCTGTAAACATTTCATATAAACTGCTGTGATTGATTTCTTTTAATCTTTTTTTGCTTTTAATATAAATAAGAAAAGTGTTATAGAAAAAAGTATTTGCACTAAGAGCATCTTCAGCTAGTCTTTGTTTGTGAGACTCCACCAAAAGTGCATTACTGGATCGTTAACTTCCTCATGGAATAAGGATTCCCTAAAATGTGCCGATCTGAGCTGAGAATAATGTCAGTACCTTCCGATTTTGTTTTGACCAAAACTAAAGTCAGAAATACACCAGCTAAAATTTATTACACAACTTTATAGCTGTGCTGACATGGCTATAACATTGAACAATGCATTTTCACTGCATGAATGTCGCAGTTGAAGTTTTTGTTAAAACTATTTGGTAGGCACTGACGGCCCTTTAAAATCACTGTGGAGAATGTGAGTTGTGTTGCTGCTAAACTGTGTTGAAGAACTTGCTATGATTGTGTATATTTCTTAATCAGGTCTGAGGATGATGGACAGATACAGGAACACCAAACATGCTCACACACATAGTATCCGGTTTCACTTACAGGCCGCAGTTTGGGACAGATGATGTCCAGAAGCAGCGTGAGAATATCGAGGGTCAGGTTGAGCTGGCTTATTCTCGTTCTGATGCATGCTGGGATGTCGGCCAACATGGTGGATAAAGCATTCCTGCAGCTGTGGAGACGTGATGAGGCCTGGAGAGGACACAAAAGTGAATCTAGTGAAAAATGTCTCAGGTATGCACCTGTTCTTTGTTCTTTTATCAATATAATTAAACAGCAAGTGCTGTTTTCCATTTCATGTTGCACCACTCTT
This sequence comes from Craterocephalus amniculus, assembly GCA_036024015.1. Lineage (NCBI taxonomy): Eukaryota > Metazoa > Chordata > Actinopteri > Atheriniformes > Atherinidae > Craterocephalus > Craterocephalus amniculus. Next base: position 6,049 of record JAVQJG010053226.1, on the reverse strand, counting down.
GTTTGTGTGTTAGATTTGTACCTCGTGCTGGCTGTGCGGATAGCTGATGCGGGGCACATGTGTGTGAGCAAACAGGAAGTGAAACGTGACGGACAGGAAAGGCAGATATCTCATCAGGGAGAAGTTCTGCCCGTGGAGAATCACTTGGTTCAGCCGGTCTGAGAATGAGAGCCAATCCAGGGCCTCGCACACACTCTGCAGGTTGGGGTCCCTCACACGCATGGACAAATAATTATCATACAGGCCCTGAGGACGGCAGACATAACTCATAACTTTTTGATGCAAACATTGCTCACTGTGTTTTTAGTGCAGAGATTGGGGAAAAATGCAAGCAGCATGTCTGGTTATTGAGTTTATTACCTGAGACACCTTTTCATACTCTCCACTGGAAGTAGCAAGGTGCAGGATATGCTGGAACCTTTGAGTTCCATTTCCTGAACTCAGTGCCTCTTCATCAAACCCCTCACCAATACGTTTTCTGGAAAAACAAATCAATATGTTTAATTAACAACCAGTTAATGAGGAGCAGGGGGAGATGAGTATAGTCAAAGAAAAGTGTGAAAATAAACACTCTCATTCCATAAATATGTTTTAGGCAACAGTGTGAGAGTGGTTGGACAGGAAACAGTCAGCAAGGGGTCACAGGTCAGGATTCAACCCAGGCTGACTGAATATCTCTCATCAGCTACAGCAAGTTACAACATTTTCCATTTTTCACACACCTGATACAACGAAAACTCCCCCTCAAGGCCAAATTTAAACATTTATCATAGTTGACCATTTTACAACCAGTTAAAAGTGTTTCCTTCTTATTTGGTGATTTATTTTCTTCTGTAAAAGGTGTTTGGCTCTCTAACACATCCGTGAGCTTTTTATGGTAAGTTTGAAGACCTAGAACAACCTTTAGTTTGAGCCTCTTTAAACATTTCTTGTGGATTTTGAGAGGTTTTGCAGAGGGACTGATGATCTGAAACTTCTGCACAAATCTGTATTGAAATGTTAACTTCTCTCATTTGCAGGATCTCTTCTAAATTTCTTCTCGAAAACTCTACCGTTTTATTCGTGGTAACTGGAAGATCTCTTGCCACAGATGGAACAAGCCTTTGTTCTGATCCTTCTGTCCAACAGCGACACACTGAATCGTCTTCGTGTCCAGCTGCTTGAGGCCACGGCCATGGAGGAACTGCATGACCAAGAACAAATATTTTGATGTAATTACAATGTGTACCGTCTACTGCTCATGCAGCAGAAAGATCTACCTTCACGGTGCTACCACACCTGTAGTGTGTTGATACAAGAGCGGATATCGTTGTCCGTCTTCTCGCACAGTGACATCAGGGTGCCCGTGTCTGCCTTGAGCCCCTGCCGGAGTGAGATCTGCGAGCAAAGACTCAGTTTAGAAACTGAATGCTGATGCGTTCAGTGACTGGGTGCTTTTTTTTCTGTACTTCTGTGTTCTGACCTCTGACAGTCTCTGCGTGAGGCGGGAAGGCTGAGTTGGTGGGAAAGTCAGAAGGAAGGCCTGCTGTCTGAGAGGCCTGAGAGCTGGAACATAACTAAAAACAACAGAGAAAATATTAAAATCCTGCAAATAAATCAAAATAATTAAATGTAGAACGCATCAATATATTCAATAAAATCCGGTTTGCAGCTGCTGAAACATCTCGGTCCCTTACAGGTCGTTACAGATGCAGATGATTGGTCGGAGGAGAATGGACTCCTTCTTCTTTTTCTTTTTTGCAGTCTCTGTGTCAGCCTGTCCACCATGTCCATCTTTTCTGTTCAGAACTGATAACAGTATGTTGATGGCAGCCTGCAGAGCACAATAAAGCGGGGAAAACTCTCTTAATAACAGACACTACTTTCACTGTTCAACTTTTCCTTTATTGTTTACAACAACATCCCAAACGTACCGCAGGAGCTCCATCAATCTCATCGATAATGAGGCAGTTTGGCCTCTCGTTGGCACCTAAAACCGATTTCATCTGTGTTGCCGTGTCAATGCGTTTCTGGAACACCTCCGCACTACGATCATCACTGCAGAAACATCAACAGAACCGCTGAAGCCAGTAGAAGCAAACCAGAATGAACAAAATTAGTTTATTTAAAGGTGAGTTTGATGCAGACTATCTAACCTGGCATTGATCTCCACCACATTGTACCCAGCATGCTTTGCAATGACATGAGAAAGGGTTGTCTTCCCTAAACCTGGAGGACCTGACAATAATGCCACCTGCAGAAGAGAGCAGAATAAATCTAATTATGAAACAGATAAAGATCATTGGATGGAAACTGAGACAAAAGTGAAGCTGCGCTACTTTAAACTTGGGCCGTTTGTACTGGTCCAGTTCAGCATCCAAAAGCTCCTCCGTCATCTCAATCTTGCTCTTGAAGCGGTTCTGATTTTGATTTCCTTGATTGGGTTTGAATGAGTTCTGATTAGCAGCCTGTCTGTCTGACCGCGCAGGGCGGGGCTTCCTCTCTCTTCCAAACACAACAGTGTCCCAAAGCTTCAGCCACTTCAGCAGACAGCGGTTGGTAAACTGTAATTAAACAGAGATGCTGTTTGTAAATGAGAGGCAACATTTATTCAGTTATTAGACGAAGAAATGCCAGACATCACTGACATCGTCGCTGAGGAGCTCTGTGTAATGACGAGGAGAAAACCGGTCCACCCACAGTCGAGACATTCTGCCATCTTTATCATCCGGATCTTCGTTTTCTGACTCAGCAAACACATCGTTCACACTGCTGCAATGTGAGGCACAGCCGCAATAAAAATGTTAAAAACTACACAACTGCATTTAATCCTGTTTTCTTTGTGTGCAAAGACAGACAGGTGGTGTGTTACCTAACAAGCAGCTCTGTAAGACGCTGGGATTCCTCCATGACCTGCTGGTGATGCTGCACAATTTCAAAAAGAGAAGATTTTAAATGTTTATGCAAAAATAAAACTTTACAGTTTCTACAGTTCTGAGTCAGATTCGCAGCTCTGTTTTCATGTTGTTTCATTACCAGTAGCTGATAAAAATACATACATAAATTTATCTTATACAGTCTGTTGATACTCTGAAATCATTTGAAACCTACTTCAGTACTTCTTATTTTTCTATTCACCTGTTTGTTTTTTATGCATTTAATCATTAAAACTGCAAAATCTTCTGCAAATTTAATCGCAGCATGTTTCAGTGTGGGGAGAAGTCACTTACCCTCTCTGCCTCTTGTTCTCGAAGCAATCTTATTGGCACCGCCAATAGTCCCAGTCCACCATAGGAGTTGGGGACCATTGTGGAGTCCACTATCTGGAAAGAAAAAAAATTAATGTGTTTAAGAGATGCACAAACATGTCAGGGTTCAGAAGAGGCACAAAATGCACACTATTCCTTCAACATAACATATGAGCAATGTTTAACCTTAGACTCCGTGTCTTCTTTCTGTCGCAGGTAGACTCGATTCCCTGATGAATCCGTCACACTGATGTATTCTCCCTCCAGAGGCGGTCGCTTCAGCACATGCAGGGATGCTTGTGTATTTGTCGGAGGTCTTCTGGGCGTCTCTGGGATTGCAGCCAAGCCACTGATGTCTAACGACCTAAAACACAAACAAGATCAAATCTCTAAAGCCCTGTACAGATATGAACCCCTTTCTGATAAACTTGAAGCAACTGAATGCCCCCTGTCAGGATGGTAAAAGCTGCAACATTAGGCTTATTTTGTTGGATTTTCTAACATTTATGCATCACTTTCAGATTGAAAAAATGTGTCAAGCGCAGTCACTCAGATTGATAAGCAAACTTCAATTTAGCCGGATCCTTTCTGCATTTCCATGATGCTGCCAACCTGGTTGTGTGAGAGGGCTCATAGTGCTCAGGAGAAGACGGTGGGGTGATGTCATTAAGTTGTGATGGGACTTTCTTCTCTTGATCCTGCGATGTGTTGAAAAGTCGTTTAACCACACCAGCATCTTGTTTCTGACGCTTTGCCTTTGGAGCTGAAAGAAAAATGTTTAATTTAAGGCTCAATAAACAAGCAGAACAAAAATAAGAGACTTACATAACCTGAAGGTGAACTCACTGATGGGTTGATCATCCAACAGGTGTTCTATATCCGAGATGTCGTCTCCTGGACCCAGTCGCTGATGTTTTGCTGGCCTGGATGACTCATCTATGAGAGGATATCAAATATATTTCAGATTTTTTTCATTAAACATTATTACACCTACATTAATTTCCTGGAGAAAAACTCAAACCATAAACACACACTCTGTGAAGGACTGTTGTTAGGCACAGTCAAAAATGATTTTTTTATTTAATCCAAAAGAATAATCAAATGTAACACACACACAAAAAAATGGGACTATAAAAGAAGTTAATGTAACAAACTGTTCCAAAATGACTGACAACAAACTAAAATGAACACAAACTGACCTAACGTACACAAAGGGTGAAATACATAAGCCTTACTGCGTGTGTGACAGAAATGACTTAAAACCATTATTCAAACAACTTGAAGTTGAATACCCAGTCAGGAAGACTGCATTGCACATTGTTATAGTACCACTATTCTAATTTGAGTTAGAATAGTGCAACAATTTTTCCTCACCACATCTTGATGCAATATGTTGTCTTTTCAATAGAGATAAAAAAAAAAGAAAAGCATTTTCTACAGTATTGCAAAAGTCCAGCCTGCCTCTGAAGAATGAAACCTCAGTCAAGAGGTAAACTCAAGAATTAGGCCAAAAAAAAGAAAAATTCCAAGTAAGATGCATCTCAGATGTGTTTACATACTAGCTGTGTTACAAAATAGTGATTAAATCAAAGTGGACCACCTAAAACACTATAATAATTTAAGGAAATAAAAAACTGTGCAAAAGCTTCGCCCCATCTTTGATCCATCCAGCAGAGCTATATGGAAGACCTCATTCCTACATCTATTCTGATAACAACACATCAAAACACCCAGCCAATCTACAGACCAGATTTTACTGATCCACAGGATGCTCTGGCTGTCACCACTACTGCATCAATCTGTGTTTATTAAAGAAAGAAGTAACTGATGCACACTAAATCTGCAGTGAAGTTTTACGATGCTCAGGTCAACATGCCTGAAAAACGGTCAGAAAACTACATTAAATTCAAATGCTAAACAAACTAATTGTGGTGCGCCAAATTAAACTTGACAAGCACAAAGAAGCAAGGAAAATGCAAAGATAGATTTATTATCTTAATCTTATTTTTTAAAACTGGATAATACATTAGAGTTGTCATTTGAGCTTGCTTTGACTCACTTTCCATCTGAGCCAACACTTCGAGCTCGTCGGCGTACTGCTCGTCGAAGTGATCGTCTATCTCGAACATTTCATCATATTCGTCCATTATGACCGCGTTTGGTTCACGGTAGAACCACAGACACGGGAGCTACTTTAAATAACTTTTTAAGCTACTTTTTAAATAAAAAGAAGAAAATGCTGTTTATTGATATTTCCTCCTCTGCAGCGACTGTAGCTGCTTTCGCAAAAAAAGGTTCCCGGTAATTTTTTGTTGTGAAGTATTACATCCGGGTAATGACACAGAGCTGTGCTCTGATTGGCTATTGTAGGTTTCACACTCATTTTCCCATCATGCATTGCAGCTATTCATTTATTTGTGTATGTGGTCTACATACATAATAAAGGCTAGATGCTTCATGGCGGGGATCTTACTACAGATCAGCTGGAATCTGAGGAAAAGTGCTTTTCTTACCTATACAACAATAAATCACATTATTATCAGCACTGATGTCAAATGTAACGTTTGGGAGACCAAGAATCGATCTTTTAAAATGTCCAGAACACATTACCACAGCGCCATCTGCTGGCCATAAAATGTTACTCCAAGCTTAATAAAAAGGAATGTTTTCATCCATTTTTGATAATTTTATCTGCGGTAACTTATTATGTTCAGTTCAGTTTTATTTTAAACACATTACAAACTTTGATTTAACATAAACGCTTGACCTTTAGTATATAAATTGCCCCTGTATGTTTATTTTCTTACAAAACTTCACTGTTA
>JAVQJG010053208.1:0-11896 GCA_036024015.1 Craterocephalus amniculus | reverse complement strand
TAAATTCCCCATTTGAATGAGATTGGCTGTAAGAGCCGAACGCTGATTGGAAAAGGGGAGGACTTAAGTAAAAGAGGAGGGAAGGAAAGAGTGCAGAAAGGGATGAAAGGAGTGAGAGAGGCAGAAGGTGACAACACTGAGAGGGTGAGTGTGGGATCATTGCTAGTCTTCCTGTCTGAACTTTCGCTATAGCTCCTTATAGCTGTCTAGTGGGTTGGTGGAATTATAAAAGGTGTTGAAACTGACACAAGTAAGAACAAGGCTGTCAACCTTTCCACAAATTGTAGGTGTGAATGCAGAGGATTATGAACCCTGGCCTGTACTTGATCCACCCTCTGTACACGCTGTTATACCAAGGAAAACCCCCTCTCTTCTACCTTTCACAAATGGTCTTTGCTTCAACTTGAGCAGAATAAATCTAGACAAGCAGACCAATAGAAACCCTCCCTGCCATGTATCATAAACTTTGAAGGCTAAAACTTGAGAGAAAGAGAGGGAAAATGAAAATAAATGAGGTAGAAACACACACCAGATAAATGTGTGCTTTTTGATCAGCATAAACACTGGTTATTCATTTACAAATGGGCAGTTTAATTGGTGGGAGAATAAATCCCAGCAACCTGTTTGAAAAATTGTTTGACAGCTTTGTCAAGAGGGTGGACTCCTCCACGATTTCCTTGAGAAATGAGATCCACTGATATGATTAGAAACGTAAACCAGGAGTCCAACTGGCAGCAGGAGCTTGGAAACCAGTTGGCATGCCTACATATGGATTATAGGGGATTTGCATCTGCTAACTAAGCTTGTCAGGAAACTTTATAAATAACAATTGGATACTGTTGCGGTTCAAGCTAATTATCCGTATTCTTTATTTAATGATGCTTAGCAATCAGTGTAAAGATCTTCTGCAGTGGCTTTTTTCCAACACTCCCCCCTGCACTCAGAGGCAGAAGCAAATGTTATTCACATATACTTCATCAAATCCTAATTGTCCTGGTTGACGTTGCTATCTGCGGTATTAACGACGCTGTGGTTCAGTCCAGGAGCAGCTCGATTTTCCAAAAACACACGGATTGGCTCCTAAAACTCATAAAAGACACTCAATGCCTTAATGTTACAATATTGAACCAAAGCAGATTTAAAAAGGCTATTTCACATCAATCAACACAGAAATAGTAACTGAGATCTCACTAAATCACAGATGCAGTGTTTGTGCAGGCTGAAGTGATGCTGACTTTATTAAATCACACTAAATTCATCAGTGGTGCATTTAAAGGGTTTTATGACCTTATATAATTGGTTAAACTAAGATTAGGTCTATCAAATCAAGTTTTTTTGGCTCGATGTATAATAAATAAACCTGCATAGGAACTCTTTTTTTACACTTGCCTGTTATAATAAAACGGATATAGTTAGACTTAGACTTCACTTTATTGATCCCTTTGGGATGACTCCCTCGGGGAAATGCAAGTTTCCAGTAGCACATTAGAAAGATCACACAGATAGTAAGAGCAGCACACATATAAGAAAATATCGACAGTACAAACACTTTGCTAATATACAGAAATTACAAAAAATAATAGTTAAATAATATAAATAAGGAAAAACCAGGGGGATAGAGTCAGATATAACGTGATTCTTTTTCTTCAGTCCAAATAAGCCAGGATTCTGTGTTAAATGTCAATAACAATAAAATGCATTGATTTCCAAATATGATGGCAGCAAAAAGTTCTAGTCAGTTCTAGGCTAAAGTTCAGTATTGTGTCTGCAAACATCTGGGAAGTAAGGAAACCAGTTGTTGGAGATTTTGGAGAAGAGTGTTGTCCCATTCTGGTCTGATGCAGAATTCTAGCTGCTCTCCAGTCCTGGACCTTCATCATGATGCTCCAGATGTTTCGTCCCAGCTGCAGGTCTGGATAGAGCAGCAGTTCTCCTGCTGTGACGGATCAGTCTGTGTTCAGGTTGAGACAAGCAAGGCCTTACCTGAAAGTGACGATGTCTGGATGAGAGCAGATGTTGCTCCATTCACCTGCATGTACTTTTCAGCATTGATGGAGCTTCACAGATGTTGTAGCCATAGGCACTAATGCAGCCCGATACCATCAGCGATGGTGGATGTACCCTCTCCTCTTTAAGCTTGTTACATTTTCCATGAGAAGTTCCGGTCAAGAAGCTTCGTCCTGGACGTGGCGTCAGTGCTTTAAGTGTAATGAAGAACTGACATTTATCATTTCATGTGTAACGTGAAACTTCATCCATGGCAGGGTGGGGCTGTGCATGTGGCAGCATTATTATACATTTGTTGGATACATTTTTGTACTTTCTTCTCAATCAACTGTTGGTTAGAGCCATACATTCTAACTTGCATCAGTGGAAATCACACATATTAACCAGAGCCAGGTGAGGAGAGAGTTGTGCCAGCCTGATGTGTCAAAAACTTTCCTGAACCACAAAATTAAATCATTTTGTTCTCGATGCCTTGAGAACAAGAACAAAATTCTTGCGCAGAGTGAAAGAGCCTTTAGTCTGCAGGACACGCTGTCCATGCTTTCCAGAAAGAAGTTCACATTTTCATCTCAGAGCATTTTGATGAGCTTTGGTCCAGTTTCTGGATCCTGTTCACATCTGGCTTTTTCTCTGCATGACAGAGCTTCAACCTGCAGATTTCAGGGTGAAGTGTGTTCACAGAGAAGTCTTCCTGAGTCCAGGTACTGGTTTCCAGTAGAGAATCATGTCCTCTTTTAAGAGATTCCTCTTGATTCTCTGAATCTTTGGAACATATTACACACTGTAGATGGTGGGATCTTCAAAGTCTTTGCAATTTCTTGTTTCACAGTCCTGAGACCCAGTTTGTCGGAGTTTGTCTCAAAATAATCGTGTTTGAACATTTACGAATCGCTACTGAATTCTCATTGCAGTGAATTGCAATAGTATACACTATTCCCCAGGTACCAAATCATGGCAGCCCACTGCTCTCTAGTCAAAATCCAGGGGGGTAAAATGCAAAGCCCAATTTCCAAACTGGCATCAACAAAGAAAAAAAATTATAATTATTGCATCTGACCAGTTTCTCAAACATCTGTTGGCAAAGCATTTTATCAATAACCATTTGAAAATCTGTTGCTAAAAAAAATCCCACAACAAAAAGCAAAAATTGAATCTCTGTGGATAGAAGACAGTTGCATCACACAGATCCAACTCTGGGAGCATTGAAGTGTTTGCAGGCGTGTAAATGAATTCAAGTATATGCCATAAAATCACCTCTGCACATATCGACTTCCTTCTACATGAAAGGCTTTTTTTCCATTTGATTGTTGTCAGAAAAAACATTCAGCCATAGAAGCCAGTTAATTGTGAACCTTTCAATCATGTTCATAGCCATTCAAGAAGACCGGAACCCTCTTCGAATATCAGGGTTTCCTCACACTATGGCCTGAGAGCCATGCATAATTTAGTTCAATTTATTGAGGAGCCACTCCACAGCTGATGAGCTGTCAAGAAACACAGTGACAAAACTGGGCCTCTAAGGCCAATAAACAAACCGGGCTAACAAGCATCCTGTGGCAGCGTGGAGCACAAATAAACACAACAATGCTGGCAGATCAAACGAAAGCAGACAAACAGAAAAGTTTTTAACCAGGAGGTTGTTAGTCAGACACACAATTCAAGTGCACGCACACACATCGTGGGAACGTAAATCTGCTCCTAACGGCAGGAGTGCCGCATGAAAGCTGGAGTCAATGAGACTTTGTGGAGTGGGCATGCACACAATTATATAATCAACACCACATTCTCCTGCTTTCGTGAGTCATTCTGGAGGGTTTTGGCTTTCTGCTGCTGCCTGCCATCCATGCTGCATGTGCACTGCATGGTGGAGCCCAGACTTTGAAGGCATTCATATTTTAATCAATTAAACACTGGCAAGACTCATGCTGGCTAACAGGCAGAAGAAGGGTTAGGGGATAGGACTTTCCTCTTCAAAAAAGGCTTAAATTGCTCTAAATCAAGCTCACAGTTTATTAAGGCTTAAGTTTAGCTACATTTTGTTCAATCTCAGGCAAATCAACGCACCTTTCTGCTAAAAGACCCTACAGAAGGAAAGAGCCATCTCTTTGGTGAGTCATCATGCCTTTGCTCGCTACTGTCCAATATGCATAACTAGTCACAGCCACCAGGGACTGCCTGCTCCTCTATGCTGGGCCTCAACACTTGATACTGAGCATAGTTTGGGTTGGAAGAGTTTTATCTAAACAGCAGATGGCAACTCGATTTGTAAGGGTGTGAATCTCTTTGCCTCAAGAAGGATCTCCATGTACTGCATTTTAAAAATAGCTTGATGACAACACATGGCTACTTTTGCATTAAGCAGATCTGTTTGAACCAAATGTCTGCAACATGTAAGAGTGTAGACAATGTATATAACACAAATATTATTAGAAACCCCCAACCAGTCCAAACGAATGGACCCCCTTCCTGGTTCTGTTGAAGTTTTTCCTCCTTATTAGAAGGGAGATTTTCCACTCCACTGTTGTCCTATTCCTTCAATCCATTGGTATTTATGGTTTTTAATCTGATTGGTTTTTAATCCACTTATTTTTGTGTTTCGGCAGTGTTGGTTTGTCTGTCCATCTGTCTGTTTGCAAAATAACTCAAGTCTCTGAGATGGAAAAAGGAATCAGTGCTAAGATTTTTGGACATCACTGTCTGGATTCAGGAATTTATTAAAGGCTTATAAACAGATGTAAATATCTGGGAACATCTGGGAACCTAGTCACATCTGGATCTTTTGCCAGAGAAAAAAAAAGGTTCCTAAAGCGAGTCATTTAAATATTTTACATTGTTTACCAGTAGTTCAATTTTTCTAAAATACTGAATTTCTGAAAAAACATCCTTTCCCACTCATTGGCTGATTAAATATTTGTGGCCAGTTAAATGAAGAGTGTCCAGTGTGTTTATTTGCTTTTTATGTTATTTGTGAGGAAATTGGTTTTCTTTGAGCCAACTTTTCATCCAATCAGCCTTCCATCAGCTCAGAGGGCGCTGCGTTGTTGTTTGGATACATTTTTTGAGGAAAAGTTTTTGTGAGAACTGAGAAACCCAGACAGATCTCACTGTGAAGGTATAAAAGGCCTCTTAGCAGTGAAACACTGAACTAAATTGATCCAGAATGCTGTAAAGGTAGGCAGACAGACGGGCCAAGTTCAGACAACAAGATTTTAGGTGTTTTGGTTGTTACATCCTTCTCACTGCTTGTTCTGTTTTTGGAAGTTTTGAAGTCCTAATGGCTTCACACTAAACAAAAACAGGCATCATATAAACTTCCTAAACATTTGTTACTCCTGTTTCTGCATTATGTATGGTCAATTAATGGTGATTTCTCAATTGTCCTGTTTCTGCATCCCTGTAAAATCTTCCATCATGATGCAGGCAACAATACATTAACTTCCTTACCTCTAATTATTCCATCCTATAGTTCCCCCCCTATCAATTCTAAGGGACACAACCACACAGCGACTCACATTTCACACTTCAGCATCCATCAAAGTGGCATATTCCATGATATTTTTCAACCATCTGTCACCTGTAGGTGTTTTATACATCCCAGTAGAGCAGGTGCTAATCTCTAAACAAGCCTAGTCTCCATCTATTTCCCGCAGAGAAGGTCAGCATTTCAGGTCCCAAGGACGTTTGACTGATCAGTTGGCTGGGAGCAACTTTCTCCCCGACACCAGCCAAGCGAAGGGTGTCAGAGCTGCTTTAATACACAATTCTACAACCTCCACCCGTGAAAGGGAACAGATGGTGCGTTCTGGCAGCGTTTAGTTGGCTGGAAAACACCCGTTTGATGGAGTTGCCCATTCTTTTACGTGTCGAAAAAAATTATGTGTAGAGAGCAAACAGTGCAAGAAAAGCACAGAAGCGGAGCCAGATTGCATCTTGCTATGTATGCAATGTCTTATAGACCATCTGGATGGTTCGCTTTGTTATGAGATCTCTGCATTTCCATAGAAAGCTCCAAGTCAGGCAGGTTTACAGCTCGTGACTTTCAAACAGGCAGCCTGGTAAGGACTGTTTCTGTTTTTATCGAGCTGATGCCTTGTTCTTGGATAAAATCTGAATAAAGACTAAAGGCTTTCGTTTCATTAGCTGCAGTAATCATCTAATGGGCAGCATTGGTCACCAAGCACCACGCTCTGCAAGCCTGTGTTAGTCACCATTAGCCTTATATTGTTAGTGACAGTGAATGCACGCCTGAGTTTCTAAGTAACTCCTGGTACTGTCTTCTAATCCAGTAATTGGTAGAGAGGATGAGAGTGTGAGGAGGAGAGGGAGAGAACACACAGAGGACTGACCCTTTTCTCTCTTTCTCTAATTAGCGGTATTAGACAAAGAGCCCTGGGAGAAGACAGATTGCATCCCATCTCGAGTGTGAGATCACTCATGTTGGAGTGGTCCTCAGAGCAAAACGAGAGCAACGTGCCAGCATCTGAAATAAAGCTGGCGACCCAACACACCTCCCACAGCTCTGGAGGGGCGGGAGCACAACCTCGGAGGACATATTGACATCAGAGCCGGGATGGATGGGAAATAAAGTCACTGAGTAAACTGTTTATCTACAATATGTTTGCCTGGATAAGTGCCCTGCTGTTTTCATAGATTAAATTCATTACTTAACCGAAGCCATTTGGAAGAATTACTTGGACACAATTAGTCAAATTAATGTTATACTTTTAGATTGATGGAATTGATGTTAACAGCTGGAGGCTGAGATGACCTCAACAGAAGTCACCTTAATTTATAAAGATCCAACAGAAATTGACCCAAAGTGATTTCCTTCTCATGCAATGAAAGAATCTGCATACACACAGTATCCACTCCTCAGCCCCTTTATTAGTTCCACCTTATACCGTACCATGTACCTTTTCCTCCAGAACCACCTTTATCCTTGTTGTCATAGATTCAACAATGTGTTGGAAACATTCCTCAGAGATTTGACTACATAGTTTACGGTGGCGGAGAAGTGCAAAACACATTACATTAAAAAAACATTTAATCTAAAAACTAAATTATATTTAAGGAAACAAATTAACAAAATATCAAAATCTTAACAATAATGGATTAGATTTATTAGCACTGATATTGGACCATTACTCATCCATTCCTCATTTATCAACTGTGCATACACACAGAAGTGTGTTTAAAGTATGCGTGCAGCATTTCCATGCAAAGTTTGGGATTCATCAACTTGTACTTGTGTGTAGAAAAAAGTGTAAATTTAAGCACAAAATTTTCGAAGTGGTAGAACAGGGAAACTGCGTTTCTGCATTTCTTCAAGTGTTGCAGCATCAGAGCATCCGTCGGTCATTCTTTATTTATATTTAGTCAAAATAATAATTATTAAAATAGTAATCTCAGAAAAAATAAACAGAGACACAGAGATTAACCCTTTAAAAACTGTAATTGTAACTGTAATTGCTGGTGTGCATTGCCGTTTTGTATCGTATGTAGCGCAACGTGAGGATGTCATCAAATCGCACCAATTGACTCGTTAGGCGAGATTCTTAGCTGTCAGCTAAAAAAATTAGCTCTCTAGCTATTATATTTTTTGTTTTATGATGGTTTAAATCGGGATTAAGCTAATTGCGGACCCCTAGTGGTCGCGGGCGGCCGCCTCCGTTTTTAAAGGGTTAAATGATTTTAATCTTACTAAAGAAACAAATGACAGGTGAGAGCCCAGCATTATTGATCTGATATAAAACAATATTTCAAACTCTGCTCTCTGCTGTGAGGTCATCAGATGATCAGCTGATGTGATCTCTGAGGTCATTTCTGATCAGATGCAGTAGGAAATCCTGTCAGAGTTCTACAGAGACCTGGGATCTGTGCCACAAAGTTAGTCATGTCTATTCCAGAAAAGTGGTTTTAATGCCCTACATGAACGAGTTCCCTGTCCATCACAGAGTTGCATGATGATTGATGCGTTTTTTCACCGAGCATCAATCAGGAACTTTGTGATATCAGTGCTGCTATGATGCTGGGAATAATGGTGGAATGTGTGTGCAAGTTATGTCCAATCAACTTGCCCCCATCTCTAAACATGTAAAACCAGCAGATCTTCATGATAAGAATTCATTAAGGGGGAAGTTCTCTTGGTTCTGTCCTTAAACAGTAGATGCGGCACATTTTAAAAGTGCTGCCTATTTAAAATTTTATATTTATCTTGATCTTATTTCAGTCCTTAAATGGGACGATATAGAGTTTTGCTTCTTTCTTCCTCTAAAATAAAATGTAAAAAAAAACAAGATCTCCTCTTTATCCTGAATCAGTTAGTGCTCAAATTTTTTTTTGCAGGGTTTATTTATTGTGTGTCAGTTTCATGTTTTTTACAGAGATCTTTGGCTGAAATTCCTTCTTTCTTTCTCTCCACCACTCCAAGAAGAAACAAGAGCGATTTCCATGTGGCCTCTAAAGGGACGTGTGGTCTCTGTATATGGTTACTGTAAATGAGGGGGTTTTTCTGCATGCAAATTCAACAGTTGAATGCTTACCACCATGAACGACTGGCCAATGCACAGTTGATAAATCCAGAAATCTGATCTCCACCTCGTCAGTGAGGTGCAGACACACTGTGCAAAAAATTTTTACCATTTTATGGAAGATCCTGAATTAACTTGCAACACTGATGTTATGTGCCTGTCCAAGTAAAGAGGAGCTAGCTTAGATTCCAATGGCTCTAGCAATGCTCTCCCCCTTTAAAATAGAAATAGAAAAGGCTAGGATGGGCTGCGGTGGACTGGCAACCTGTCCAGGGTGTACCCCGTGTCTTGCCTGATAATTGCACAGCTGAATGTTGCTTTAATACAGTGTTTAAAAATTTGCCTATTTGTTCAGAATGAGAAAAAAAATTATTCCATTATAAATACATACAAAGGTCCCAAAAATTGCTACTGATGGCAATTTTAAAAACATTTAACCCTATACAGTACCGATGTCCAGGTACAGGGAATCTACACTGCATCGGTTTAAATGTAAAAAGTAACCATCCAAGGCCAATGTTGATCCCAGTTATTTCTTGCTGTATCCGGCAACTTCTCCACCTACAGCGATCGGATTGAGGTTGTCTTCAGGTGATCATTTTGAAAAAAGGCACCACCACACACTCTCTAAACCAAGATTCTGTTTGAATGTAAACTTTCAAATACTGATTATCATTTCATGTTTTGAATAAAAACTCTCATTACATAAACAAGTAGGTGTTTCTAATAGTTTTCATCATTGTGCAATGTAATAATGTTTATCAAAGACAGTTGTATGTGTGTGTGAGTGTGTGTATATATTATTATTGTTATTATCATTATTGTTATTATTACATTATTAATTTTTTTTCTGGTATCTGTAAGAGTACAAGCAGGTTTTTATCGTCCATACGCTGGATCTTTGTCTTCCTTACAGATTTGTTTTCTACCTGTTTTCCACATCTTGAGTTTTTCTTCTATCTACTTTTTGTTTGGATTTAATGTAAGATCTTATATTAGATTATTTAGATCTCCAGCACATCTATGCAAGTCTTACTGAAGATGAATTTTATTCCCTTTCTTATGCCATCTGGCTTAGGGCCTTCTCTGAAATTGGCCCTTATAACACCTCTGACATGCTTCTTAACATTTTAGAACATACTCAGAGACACAGCAGGACTTTCTCATTCTTTATTCTCATCATCAAAAAGAGCAGAAGTTTATTGCTGAGGCTTAGTGGAGTGAGAAAACTAATTATGAGTAAATCCTGTTATGACACAATATGAGGACATCAGTTGGCCATTTTCAGTATTGTTGAGACTGTAAAACAAGACTGTCTATGAGGTAAGTTGAGATGCAACCCAGGAAAACTTTTATCAGCATAAAAGGTGAAGAAAAATATTGTTTCCAAAAATTGAACCAAAGAGCATCCTAATGAAAAAGGAACCTATGATGAAACCTTGCAGGATCCCATATTTGGCAGAGATGGTAGATGTGTCCTGCTTAAATCAGAAACACTTCTACCAGGTATGAAGGGAAAATATCAATGCTGACTTTTTCCTCCAGAGAAACAACCCCAATTGCAAAAAAGTTGAGACTGCATGATTCCCAAATTTTGCAAGGCCATGTCTTGCAGATCATAAACAACATGTTAGAGGTTTAATCTGAGACATTTCACCATTTCATTGATATTATGAGCTCATTGTGAATCAGATGGCAGCAACACATCTGTAAAACGTTGGACAGGAGAAACAAATGGCTATAAAAGTCATCTTTGTCTGTGAACACAGTTCACCCTGAAATCCACAAATGCGGGTTACAACTTTATCGTGCAGAGAAAAAGGCAGATGTGAACAGAATCCAGAAACTCGACCAAGGCTCATTTAAAATGTGAACTTCTTCCTGAAAAGCATGGACAGCATGTCTGAGCAACCTGAGGAGGAGCAGGAGCATCCAGCATTTCTGATGGGATGCGCTACATTAGTGTCTATGGCATGGACAGCTTCCACATCTGTGAAGCTCCATCAATGCTGAAAAGTACATGGAGGTGTTACAGCAATGTTTGCTCCCATCCAGACATCGTCTCTTTCAGGGAAGGACTTTCAGATTACAGCAAAACATTGCTGAATCACAGACTGATCCATCATAACAGGAGAACTGACCTGCTGCAGTCCAGACCTGCAGCCAGGACTAAACATCTGGAGCATCATGAAAGTCTAGAGGTCTCATATATAACCGTACACAATAAACAAGGCCTGAAAGTTGGCTCTCTTTCCACGTGAAGGCAGGATTTATAAAAACAAATATGGAAAAATGTGCACAACAGCTAGTAAACTCTGACTTGTGCTTACGGACCTGTGATGGCTGCATACAGCCACACATGTATGCTGCTCCAGTCCTCGGCTGAGGAACCAGCAGGTGGTCACAGGGCAGAGTAGCTAAATTGGACCGGAATACTTAACTTTATGGGAGGGGGAATTGGATTACTTACTTTTGTTAGTCTCATTTAGTTTTGTTGTGTTTCACCCCTTATATTTCTTTCTTTCTTTGGGCTAATCAGCCACCATTTAAGTTCCCTCCTTTTGTCTCATCAGTGACGTCAGTTTGGTTGAGTTTGGGCTATCACTTCCTTGAGTACAGTTCTGTTAATTTGACCTCTTTTATGGGCCTATTTTCTAATATTTTTGTATGTTACTTCTGATGATTTTGTGGGGGTTAAATAAAAAAAACCTTGATTTTTAGACTTAAAGTTGTGCCTACCTGGTTTTCATTGCCCTGCCTATCACAGGACCTTTTGAAGACGTTGAACTGCAGCCAGACTACATCAGACTCCTCACACATTTAATTTCACTTCACACCAAACATCAATTATAGATTCATATGGATCATAAATATTCCATCCAGCATGTAATCTGTACTTCGGCTTGTAGTGAGTCCAAGCAATTCCATTAACACCTTTCAAAACAAAAATGTATGCACAGTTTATGGCAACTAATCTCATCCAGTGGAGGTGGTCAATTACCAATACTAGACCATGTTTAAAGACTATGAAGTTTAACAAGTATGTTTATTACTGATGTTAGGTAACGCAATACAGAGATCTCAGGGGCGCATGGCTGGAAAGAAGTGGAGAAGTTTGCCCTTCCAACTGGCTAAGAGGCTCCCACGAGCTCCACCTGCTCAGTCAATGGTCAATCAATTACCTGGTCACTCAATGACCACTTCTTAAAGGGACTATACACGATTTCACGTCCGGCTAGCTTAGTTAGCGATAGAGGCTATTTTTCTTTTAGCTTTTGTGTGACGCTTTTTCTTCGCTAAGGGGTTTAACTTTCATAATTTGACTCCGGATCACTAGGGGAACGCTATTACTGGCTGAT
>JAVQJG010053207.1:0-13117 GCA_036024015.1 Craterocephalus amniculus | reverse complement strand
AGACATCCCGACCAGGACGACCCCCGCAGCGACATCCCCGCAGACCAGAGAGACGGCTCCCGATGTGGAGGATCCCCATGAGGAAACACTGAAGCTAGAGACTTAAAAAGATTAAAAGACAAAAAATTAGATAAAAGGATAAAATCAATAAATTACTGTAAATTATCTAAAAAGTAATGATATGATTTATAAATGAAAACATAAGTAATATGTGCATAAGAGTACATCATAAAAATCAGTTAAGAACAGTGACAGAAAATAATAATTAAATAGATAAAATTGATAAAATAATGAAGGAATAATAAAAAAATAAAAAATAAAAAAATAAATAAAAATAAAAAATAAATTAATTAATAAATTATTGAGTAAATAAGATTAGTAATATAACAAAATAAATAAATAGTGATGAAAATTCAATTAAAAGCTAAGCTAAAAAGATGGGTTTTGAGCCTCTTCTTAAAAACATCAGCAGTCTCTGCAGCCCTGAGGTCCTCTGGCAGGCTGTTCCACAGGTGAGGGCCATAAAATTGGAAGGATGCCTCGCCGTGTGTTTTGGTCCTGGCTTTAGGAACCACTAAAAGGCCGGTACCAGAGGAACTAAGGGTCCGCGAGGGTTTATAGTCTAAAAGCAGGTCAGATAAATAAAAAGGCCCAAAACCATTAATACACTTATAAACCACTAAGAGAACCTTAAAATCACATGTTTTGTGAATAAAAGAGAGCAGAGATATCAAAGCTATCACTGACTGAATGAATGGTAAAAACTGCCTTAAAATGCTAACACCTCAAGAGTTAAGACACCAAAAACAAACCTCCACAGGCATATGTTAGTCTGCACCCAAATTTTGTGTCCAGTAAAACTCAGTTGTGGATATATATTGACAAAAACCATGGGTTTAGCAGCTTGCTATCAGGGGTGCATTCAATATTTTGCACATCACATCTGTGTACATAAGTCTGATGAAGATCAATGCTCATGAACTTTAAGGTTGTTGCATTAAAGGCTGATCATTAATGCTAGTTTTGGACTATCATTGGCACACTATAAAACCCCTGATCTCACTATTAACCATGCTAATCCACACCAGAAGCCATTTCTTTGAAGAAAACAGCGTTTAAAATGGGGTTACTGCTGTAAAAGTCCAAGAAAAATCACCAATGATAACGCAGGACACTAAACTGCCAAAAGAAGAAGTAAACAGCTATGTTCCTGCCAATTATAACATATTGGTGCCTGCTTTTCCATACTATAACACCAGAGTCAAACCACATCCAACGCTTCTGTTCACAGCTTAAGGCTTCATTGCAGCATAATTAGCTTTGAGGTGATGGCTGAAAGTAAACAGATAAGCTAATACAAAGGTACACAGCCGTTATTAAGAGCTGCTCTGAGCCTGATCTGCACCTCTGTGCGCAAAAAAAAAAAAAAAATCTGTGAGTCCAAGGCTCTCCTCAAACAAAGGTATTGCATTATGTTTTGCTTGCTGGGTAATTAGGTGGCAGATTTTTATGTTTTAGAAGTGAGCACAACTTTCTCCTTGTGAACTGCTCATCTGTTAACTTGCACGTACCTGTACGCGCGCGAGTGCTGTTTTGGGCAAATCACCTTCATTATGAATGTGTCTCATTACGATAATGAGACGATTTCATTATCACTTAAACGACCTTGTCCCTGTTGCTAAACAAGGCCGGTTGTTGCAAACCCAGTGGGCTTCTTGAGTTTAATCGCAGCAGGGGCCACGCAGGAGGGCGGCTTGGCAGGGGCTGCCAGCTGTACTTTGAATGGAGACATCTAATTGAAGTGAATGACTTTGCATACTGTACTGTTGGTATTTGACTAGATGAAAGCTAATGACATGAATATTTAGTAGCCTGGACGTTCACATGAGAGTTTACAGACAGCGGAGTGGACTATGAGTAGCTCTGTTTTTTAAAAGTCTCATTACACCTTTGGGTCCTGGCCTTCATGTGGATTTTACTTTGACAAGTAACACCCCCTTGGATGCATGACCTACTAATACATACACTCTAACATGAGTCGGGTCAATAATGACCCCAAATTAGAATCACTGCATTTTGCACTAAACACAAATTTCTTTAACTTTGGTTTAATGGTTTTAATGGTTTATTTTGGTTAACAGGAGAATGATTTAAATTATGACATGTTAATTCAATTTATTCCAAAATAATCAACTAATCAAAGATCAAACATGTCAAAATCCATTAGTTGTGTGTCAGTCTATGTATAACTATGGAGCATGAACAGAGAACATTCAGTAGGTCCAACGGGCTCTCAACCCCACCTGTTCAGGATCATTTGTTGGGCAAAGTCATCAAGAATCCCAGCCCGTCTCCTAGCAGCCAATTGAGATCGGAGAGCATGAAAAGGACAATGACTGAACGGCACACAGAACTATAAATGAATGTGTAGCAATGCAATCAAATGTCTGTGCATTTCTATGTAAGTAAATGTACATGGGCATGACTCAAATGCACATACACACAGACACACACATCACTGAATAATCATTTGTATAGTAGGCTACCTGGTTTGACTTTTACAATATAATTTTCCTGTAATAAGAGACTCACTCACTACACAGCAAATGCAGTGATGCCAGCTGCTTACTAAACTAGCCAACATTAAAGTACTTCCATTACTTTGTTAGCTTACCCCTGCCTACTTTGTTGACAGTAGTTAGCAACAACAATGTCTGCTGACACTTTTTTAATGGTTATAGCCATGGATGTGGAAAATAAGTTAATAAATAAAGAGAATACTTGCAAGTAGTCTATATTGCTCTGTAAAAATGACCTGGTTGGTGAAACTGCTGACATGAGATGTGTAAGTGGGACTGTAATTATATCCTAACTGTCAGAGTTGATAAGAATCAAAGGTCCTTTGGAGATCCCGTAGGAAATGCTAGGGGTCATTTTTGAACCACTTGTGGAAAAGTGAAAGAGTGATACAAAAACTGTAATATCTTACAAGTAATTAGTTTTTAAAGAATACAAATGACCTTGTGTCACAAGCATGATGTATGAGTAATAGGTGGAATATGAAAATATAGAAACATTTCATTTCAAAGATTTTAGAATAACAACCCATGGGGTCATTTTTGACCTCACTTATGCATCTAAGGATTAAACCAGAGTACCATGGCATTAACATAAAATACAGATGGCAATTATTGTGTAACATGCTATTGTGTAAAATATCAAAATACCAATTTTCATAATTAAAATGTGAGACTGAATTCAAACAGAAGCGTAGGGGAACGAGGTCGTGGGTACGAGCGGCCGAAATTAGTTTTCTCCGCAGGGTGGCCGGGCTCTCCCTTAGAGATAGGGTGAGTAGGCTCGGTCATCCGGGAGAGGCTTGGAGTAGAGGTTCCTCTCCGCATTGAGAGTAATCAGATGAGGTGGCTCTGGCATCTAGTCAGGAAGCCCCCTGGACGCCTCCCTTGTGAGGTATTCTTGGCACATCCCACAGGGAGGAATAAAATCCACTCTGTCCCAAATTATTTTACCATTATTCATTCAACGCAATTAATCATAATCTTCAGTCAGTCATTTTGTTGTCATTGGTTTACATGCTATCCTTATGAAAATGCTTCTACTTAAACCAATAACTCACTTGTAAGAATCAAAAAGTTTATTTTCACTGTTGCAATGGTTTTGCTAAGAAATTTAGGGTCCCCTTCTGCTTTTTATCCATGTCTGTGAGAAAAAATCATCTGGGAATAATTTGAAGTGCACTGTGACCTGCTTGGCAGCTGAGCCCTAAGGATTTAGATTTTTGCTGCTTCAAAGTGTGACCACACCTGTTAATTTGAGCATTTTCAAATTAATCCAATGTTGCAGAGAGGCTACTCACCTATGCTTTCAAAAACTGCCAGAAAATGGCAAACGACCCAATTACACCCTGCAACTGCAATCTCAATTCCAAAGATTAATTAAAGCTGAATGCAAATGATTTGGAACAATCCTATTTTTGTCCTAATCGAATAAAACAAAATTCTAGATGTTGAAACTAACAACACGGTTTGTCTTGCTGTAATCTACAAGGCTTTGCCTGAAAGCGACATATGGTTGCTCACCGCAGGTACTTTTCAGAATTTCACATTTTCATCCTGTTTACCACTTTGTCTAAGAGCATTTTAAATGTGCCCAGAGAAGACTGTGGAGTTTCTGATCATGTTCGCGGACACTGTCTTCTTCCTGTTTTAACCTGCATTTGAGGTTTGCACTGTGAACTATGTTCACATACAGGGATTTCTGGACACTTTCCCTACCCCATGCAGTGATTTCCAGCAGAGAGCAATGTCTGTTTAGTGCAGCCTGAGGGCCTGAAGATCAAACGAGTTTGACACTTTGGTCTTGACACATGCACAGAGATTCCTCCTGATTCTCTGAAGATCCCGCCATCTACAATGTTCTAAAAAGATTTCTAAGTCTGCAGTTTTATGCCATGAAACATTATTTCTGAAGTTGTTCCACAAGGTTTTTGATGCAGTTTTTCTCAGACTGATGAACTTCTGCTCATCTAAAATGCTCATTTGACACCCAGTCATGTTATTGACCTTTTGTCAATTCACCTTCAGTTTCTTTTAGTTGTCAAAACCTCAAGATATTTTCCATTTGAGCCTGTTTGTTTTCCAGCCTTCTCTTGCCCATTCTTCTTTTTCTTTATTAAGATGTGTCGCTGCCATCAAATTCAAAATAAATTAATATTCCCGATGCATCACCATCTTGGTCTTTTCAGAGTCTGAAGTAATCAAGCTGGGACAAGCAAGCTGGAGAGATGATACTTCAGTGATGCTTGGGCTAAAATACAATTCTTAAAATGTAAGAATTTCCAAAAGGAGTACCTCAAACTAAAGCATTAAAGATTTGACTTTGTCCGTCTTTATTACAAACAGGATCCCACACAAGATCTTTTGACCAATCTATGCTAGATTATTTTTCTATATAATATTATATTTACATAAACCCCAACAGATTTTCTTTCTTTCCATCTCTCCATTTCGTCCCACCATTAGGGCTGGGCAGATCAATCCAAATATGGATGTTATTAATACCAAGCCTGGTATCTGTATTGATCAATACCAGCATGATTAGATCTATAGTCGTCTTATGAAGGACTTTGGGGACAAAAAGCAAAAGAATATGAATGAAAGCCAAATGAATAGCCGGTTTTACTTTTGTTTAGCGAATTTGAATTGTTGACTTTATTTTTCACATTGAATCAAAAATCACCTATTGCCCTATTACCCCTATGTGAGGATTGAGTAAAAATCCCTTACCTTTCCAGTCTCTCACCTCTTTCACTATCCCGAGTGTTTTCCTTTTTTTTTAAATCCGGTCTTAAAATCCATCTCTTTTGCCTGGCCCATGCCACATACCTTCATCTTTTGGTATCTAAACCTGTTTAATTACATGTTTTAAATAGTTTCTGTGTATTTTTTAACTTTATTTTATTTGTATTGAAATCTTATTTGACTGAAAACTTCACTGTATGCAGTATCCACAGTCGCATGGTCACTCTCTCCTTCCTTCCCTCTACCTGGCTGTCACTAAGGTCTCCTCTCATCCTTGCTAAGCACTCAATCTGTTTGGTGAGTGACCTTTAGTTGTTGGAGAGCTTATCTCTTGCTTTTAAAGCACCCTGCACCCCTGAACTAATCCTTGGAGCCAAACACTACCGCCCTAATCCTTCCTCCCTGTGGTCCTTATTCACTATTTGCTTTCACTCTAATTGTCTTCACGGCAGTTCAAGGCTCATGCAAGTTTGTTTCACTGCGTGCGCTTTTTTTATAGGACTGAACTTACAGATCTGTAGGGGTGTGTGCAGGCATCAGTGTCTCAGTGGTGGATATCTGCTTCACAGGCACTAAAAGCTTGCAGTCAGGCAGCTTGTTTGCGCATGTGTGTGTATGTGTGAGCACGCTTTATGCGTTTGACCGGCATGCTCGGGCAGGGACCAGTGACCACAGAGCCATCAGGGTGCATTTAGGAGGATTGCTACCGTGCAGGGAGGGATCAGCACCAGAGTCGGAGACAAAGCTACACAGGCACGAGCCCAAAATCAGCATTCAGCAGGTTAGCTGTGTGTGTGTGTGTGTGTGTGTATGTGTGGGTGTGTGCTCCAACCCCAAGGGTAGCAGTTCCCGGTCACAGTCTGTGGATGAAAGTAATTGCCAGTGGAGGGCAGCCTGCAGCTGAGGCCCAGAAACGATGTGTGTCGAAAATTTGTGGCTCCAGCATTTGTTCGCTGAGCCTGTACTTCAAACACTGTGTGTGTTTGGCCAAAAACAAAACTGGAGTTCTGATTTTTAATGATTGAAAATAGTATGAGGCCATAAACAGAATGTCTTAAAGACATTTGCCCTGTCTGTATGTTGGAATATTCTATGCATCCCTGATGTTGGATTATTGTAAGGCAAGGCAAATTTATTTGTATAGCACATTTCCTGTTCAAGACAATTTCAATTTCAAGTGCTTTACATAAATCATTAGAAACATACACTGATGAGGTGTTCCAGGCTAGTTTCAGAAGATAGTGCTCTGGGATGTGCGGGTACACTAAACAAACAAGCAAAGATTTTGGTTTCAAATGGCTCATCAATGGGATAATTGTTACGTGACTACAAAAGAAAGGAAAGGAAAATACAACATATACACAATCTGCAGAAAAGTATTTGAAGTTCTAAAGCTAAAATCTGAAAATCATTTAAAAAAATTCAAATAATTAAAAAAAGCCCCATTTTAGTTAATAAAACTAATTTTAGACCCTTGTATCTGTCTGCTGAAGACCCAGAAATCATTCACAGCAGGTTATTCTAAATTATGTTTTTAAGTCCTAAAATGCACCCAGAGTGGAAAAAACATTGAAATGCAAGGGTACACTAACATGTCCCTTTTCCGTTGATCGAGAGCACCTAAAGGAGGCGTGGCATGTAAATCCTAAAGTGTAAACTGAATTGAAATGAAATACCAGCTTTGATTATTTCTGTCTGATAAGCATTAAATCTGTGAGTCAGAGAGATAAGCTCCAGCTTGATGCATGACATCCGCATTATCTAACTATTGTGTTTAGTTGACATCTGCTCAACCTTTATTTGTCTCCACGCTCATTTTTATTTATTTATTTATTTCAAACTAAAAAAAAAAAAAAAAGTAAACATGTGATACAGAAAATCCAAACTTTCAAACTTTGAAAATGGTTTTGGAAGAATGTGAGCACTTATCTAGTCCAAAAACCTTTTGTCAATAATAACTTATATCTGAGACTTGACTATTTGTCTATTTCATGAGGAATTAATGTCTGACCAAAGCAAGAAGGTTTTGGGGAAGGTGATGATGGGAGTTTAGGAAAAGGACATCTTTTAAGACAAAGGTTGCCCCCCTTCTCTGTGTCCTGCAAAGACAATCTCCAGACAGAATACTAGGAAGAGAGCGTGAGCACAGTCCCACTGTCCACCGAGTCTGTCAGTCACAGATGTAGTTAAATGATTTCAGAGAGTCTTCTAAGTCCTGTTATGCAGACTGGTGGAGTGGAACTAGCAGATTATTGGGAAAGTGGCAAGGCTTTCAATGAAAGAGTTGCAAAACGTATTGAGTTTTCTCAGGTACTGTCTTTAGTGAATGTCCCCAGAGTTGGCGGCAAATTGTCAAAGACAGTACAGACATTTATACTCCTCCACTACCTCTACAGCCCTCTCATGGATTATGGTAACTGCCAGCTCCCTCCGCTTGCAGGAAAAGGTCACCTGAATCTGTTTGATCTTGTCCCAAATTCAATGCAAGGGAGGAGATATCGCATCACTCAACCAGCCTAGCAGGGACAGGAGTGTGTCATCTACATACATTGACCAGATGACAGTTGGGGCGGGTGGACTTCTAGTCGTCAGTGTGAAAAAAAAATGAAGAGAAGAGGTGACAGGATAGGATACAGCCCTGAAGGGAGTCAAAGAACGTGAATGTGAGGTCAGAGAAGGTGTCGTTGACCAGCACGTCTCAGTGAGTTACATACTGTCCACCACACTGACGACTCTGTCCGTATTTCTGACGAAACGCACTCAGAGAGTGAACTGGCTTAATGACCAACCATCATTATTTAAGGGCTGGTTCTGACTCCACCACATGATCCACATGATCTTAGATCCACATGTTAGCATCTAAGAATTTCTTCTTCTTTGGTTCTTTGAGTTGTTTGCATGGGAGCTATACTGTGTGAATGTGCCCCTGCCGTTTCTGGTGGTACTGCTCCGTTTTTCAGCATTATATACCTTATCATTATACAAAAAAACTGCACAGCCCCCAGATAAGTTGCATACAAAACTAGAGATACGGTAAAAGGAATAAAACTGGCATTAGAACATAGTCCTGATCTCAATTCTCCCACCTAGCCCTACACCTTAGCCCTATGCTTTTGTTGAAGAGGTGCTTCAAAGCCATTGAAGGCAAAGGGTCATGTTTTCAGCCCTATGAATTGAGACACTCTTCTGTCTGTCAAACCTGCACAGGCTGGTCGACTTGTCGCTTGTTACAAGACACACATGTCACACTAAGCTCACAATACATCAGAAAAAAACAGCCGTAATCGCCAGCATTATGACCCCATAAATAAAAAATTATATATGTTGTTATATTATATATGATTACCCCAATTAAAACCTTTATGCAAATGATGACATGGCTACTTAGATTTTTTTGCGACATGCTTAGAGCGGTCAGACAGCGCATTTTGCCATCACAGGTAAACATCTACCTTATCATTAAGTTTGGAACAACAGTTTTGGCGCCACTGAGAGTTATTCAGCCCTTCCCCTCGATCCAAAAGAGAATCAAGACACGCCTTTGTCTCTCATGAACATGCAAAACAGAGGGGGAGGCTAAGGGGTAGAGTTAAGGGGGAGGATTGCAACTGAGCCATAGTACAGTAATGTCATCTAACAGGGCGGAAAGCTGGTTGTCTTTTCACAGCTGGGTGTATAACCCTTTTTCTTTATGTCAACCACCATTTGGGCATCTGCAACCTCTCTGAAACGAAACACAAAAAGAACAAAAAAGATGGACTCAAGGTTCCATCTGTTTGCATGCAGTGAAGGTGGGTGCACTCTGGAGAATATTTCCAAATTGGATTTACAGTTTATATTCAGAAAACTTTGCTCATCCCAAAGGGAAAATGAATTTGCAGTCAGGGCTTGTTTCTAATCATCAAATCATCTACAAGTGTTTTCTTAAACACAACTATGAGTTCACTGTACTCCACCAGCCTCCGCACTATCTACATGTCAACCCAGTAGAGCACCTTTGGGATGTTGTAGAATGAATGGCAGTTCTATCCTGTTATGGCAGATTTGTATGGCAGGCTCAATTTTCCACTAGGACCACATAAAGAGATGCACAACCAATTTAGATGTTGTTTATAGATGTATGCATTGCAAAACTAAATTTGGCATTCATTCCAAAAACAACTGGACTACAAAATATGATGCTTGCAGACATGTTAGCCCTTGTAAAACTTCAGACACAGATGATGTGTCTGGATACAAGAAGTGGAAGGTTACTTCTACCTTTTCCATCTATGCCAAATCCAAGAGGCACAAACATGCAACGATTGCAGAGAGAGTGCTATCGAAGACCTCTTTCTAGTAATGCTAAATTGGTTTCGTAAGGGTTACAAAAATGTGTTGTGTAATCAATCATCTGACGTTGAAATGAGATGCTGAGTAAAGTACTGTTTCATTTTACCTAACAATGTCTGACAAAATAAACAATGTACAGTGTGAAAAAGATAGACATGATAGAAAATATGAAATACATTAATTAGATAAGTTTTTGTGCAAGAGTCACAGGAGTCAACTGTTGAACATGTAATGTATCTGACTTGAGCCGTGCTTGTGCTGCTGTTGGTAGATGAGACTTTTTTTATCTTGTCTTCCCTGGTAAATGATGAGTAAATGCTAGCACTGACATGGAGTCGGCAGATAGTCAGCCTGACTGGGTCAGAGTAGGCGTGGACAGGTCATCTCAGCGTAAAACCATTTTCACGGATGACTTTGTCTTCTCCACAGACGACAGGAGGGAAAAACTCTTTGCTTATCTAGGAGCTACATGGCCCTTTTTAATTCAAGTTGACAATGTTTTTAGGGACAAAATGAATAGTCAAAAAGTGTAATACTTATACTGTTATACTGTAAAAGGATAAACAATGTACAATCATTAATGTACAGAAAAATGTGGAGCACCTCAAATGTAATCTCTTTCTCTGCGGGCAGAGTTATTCAAGTGTGTCTTGTGGTGTACAAATTTGATTGATGAATGCTTTGTAGTGGAAAAAAACAATTAGCTGCAATCCATGAAGCAGTTTGTTTTCACAAACAGAAATCCATTTCCATCCTGTTTTTTTTTTCCACCTTCTTCAGAACTGTATTTCGATAAGAACCACTTTTGGTTGAACACCAATTCCAGTCCTTAATCCATCTACATTTTGCCAGGAGAAGATTTATAAAGTGCTTGCAGCCTGTTTAATGTATGTAATTGATTCTTTAATCTCTTTGTTGGGTATAGATTAATCTTTCTTTGGAGATTCCTGATTAACTGAAAGCATTTTCAGTGGCTCAACATCCAATGGGTGGATTTTTGGGTCGCACATCATCCGCCAGCAGAGGGCGACAAACACCCACAATTTACTGCCCTCATTCCCCCATCTGCATTTATTTGTTGAATTAAAATGGCATTGCTTCCTTCTGATCTTTTCCACAATATCAAAAGAAACAAATATTTTTTTTTCATTTTAGCCAACAAAGAACTTTAAATTTCAGGAGCTATAGATGTTCTAAGGGCAAATTTTAGATCTACAAATTAGTTTAAAAGACATAAGTGGCCAGAGCTGCCTTAAATTGTATGCTCAATACTGCTGCAAAACAGAGAGGAATTCAGGGCAAACAGTCCCAGAGACCAATGTGATGCCACAAGCAAAAGAAATGAGGAATCAGAGCAATAGACCGAGGGACCATGTGGCAGAAGGCTCGCACCCTGAGGCGTCTCCAATATCTCCGAGCTACTTCATCAGCAAAACAAGCTGTCCTCTTTCACCAGATTTCACATCAGCTGCGCTCTTGGTTCAAGATGGGTTCGTCGTTTACTTTGTTACCTGAAAGTGGCTCATAGATCACTAGTCAGTAAAGAAAAATGAAGAGTTGGACACAAAAGCAACCCAACCCACCAACCTGATCCCAATAGTGTTGGTTCTCTTTGTTGAAAACACAAAAGCAGCATTGGGTTTTTAATTAAAAGTTGTCCCGGGTGAACAATAAGCAGGATATTGCTCAGGTAGTCACCTTTTGTGGCAGTTTGTGGAGGTGGGGGGGAGTGGCGTGGGAGCTCACATGAGGATGACTGGCATGGTGTCAAATAAACATCTCATGAGAGCAAACAAGTGTTCATGGGATGGAAAATTAAAACGTTATCAGCATCTTTCATATTGTGTTTATGGCTCGGGACAGAACAGGTAAATGAGCTGCGATGCTGCCGGGAAGGGCACTGTATGACAAATGGGACCAGATTGCTAATAAGATTTTAGCTCAATAATAGATCGATTGGGTTCAGGTGGCATGAGTAATGCTTCTATGCGGTGAGTTAGCTTGTCCTGGAATCAAGGACAGAATTTAAACGGTTTCATTTGAGGGTTTTCTTGACTTGAGATGTTAAAATGGCTTAGCATCTGTAATGACGAGACATCGTTGTGCTTTGTCAAATATCAAAGGATATCAGCTATTCAGTTTTGTGGTTTTAATGTATATTTGTAGGTTTTAGCAGAAACCTCCCTGTCTCTTCTGTAAGAAAGGATGTGATTAGCTATTATAGCAACCCATTCACATGTTCCCTTGCACAGCATGGCACACTATGTTCGCCAATTACACCCCATCACAATACAGCCTTTAACCTACAAGTGATTATGGCAGGTTTAGTGGTCTGCACAAGGTGTGCTATTCTCTACTCAGACAACTTGATGGTTTCAAACAATTGGAATGAGCTATAATTTGAAGAACTTTCAAATTATCAATGTCCTTCAAAATCTTGGGACTCCCACGTGACACGCATTTCCTTTTAAAGGGTGCCTCTGAGAGCCTGAGCTTGTCTTTTTTTCTTTTTTTTCTGAAATGGACCAAAGTGTCCATAAACTTTTCTTTTGGTCTTGCCTTCAAGCAATTCCCTTTTGTTTAAAATGCACAACAATGCTGCACTTCAAGTTCGTACAGGAAATAATGCATTACTTGAAGCTTTCCGTCCTTACCTGTCAGATCTTTGTACTTGGTCATGTAGCTGGTGGCACCTGTTTTTTCACACTCTGTCATACACTTGAAGCGTGTTGCCCTGAAGGGGAGTAGGATCAAATCTGACACCTGCCATGTTCCCCATCCTGCTGTGCCTTTTGTATCTGCCTGCCACAAATTCACCCCTCACCCCACCTGTCACAAACGAAATTGAAAACAAAGGGAAATACATACTTTGACAATATCAAAGCCTTGGCAGAATTAATAAAGTCACAAAACAGTTTTGAAGTATTTGCTGATATTGCAAGAGAACTACGGTGGGGATGTGAAAAGCATAAGTTCCATTTTAAGGGTTGGGACATACTTGCTGCTGGCCGCTTTCTTTGACGTGAAGTAACGTGACCCGTGTGTGAACTACAATATTGGCTTGACCGCTAGAGGTGCTCAATGGGCCATACATACATACCGTATTTAGGGGAGAACGGGGTTGGTTGTCACACTTTTTACTTAAACTTGATTTCGAAAAAACAGTAATACCCTCTAGACTTTTTTTCAATGTGTAATGAAAGTCTATAGTTTCAGGTCAGAATAGATTGACCTCTCACTCCTCAAGATAAATCTGTTTTAAAGATATTGAGCATACAATGCAACTTTTGCATTTGTGACAACCATCCCTATTGTGGGGTTGGTTGTCACATACTATGGGATTGGTTGTCCGAATATTATTTCAATGAGCAAAAAATGTATAAAGAGGCATCTCAAAATATATTATGTTTTAATGAAATCTTTTAATTTTGAACATTCAATGTCATATTGCAGTACAAACAACC
>JAVQJG010053206.1:0-13692 GCA_036024015.1 Craterocephalus amniculus | reverse complement strand
TCTGGTTCTGCTGGAGGTTTTGCCTTCCTGTTAAAAGGGAGTTTTTCTCCCCACCGTCGCCTGAAGCAGCTCAGAAAGGGATTGATGGAAGACTCTTTTCCATGCAGTCTGTTGGTTTCTTTACAACGGCTATTTTGTTATTAATTGGCTATTATATATGTATATATGAATGTGTGACAATCAGATTACTTGGACTGATTGTCAGTGAAGTGCCTTGAGATGCTTTGTTATGAATTGGCGCAATACAAATAAAGTTGAATTGAATTGAATTGAATAGCTTTTTTTCCAGTGGCAGACTTGGATGCAGGATTATCTGCCAAGCTGTCAGAGAAAAGCCCAGGCAGCCGTGTTACTGATGGGTAGGAGGAGGAGATGTGCAGCTGCCTAGAAGGTGTGGGTTCACAATGTATTCTCAAATCTAGACAGCAGTGAGGTGGGTTTAAGCTCGTTCAGGACTTACACATGAACAACAGGTTTACCGAAGATAAATTGAGAGACATTTGACAGCCTGCTGAGTGGGGTCACATCTATGCACACAAAAGGAGAACCAACTTCAGAGACTCACAAAATCTGTTTAAGGTAGATTGTTTGAGAGCAGTGTTATTTTCTGATGGTGATCTCTGGACTTGCAGGATTTGGGAGACTGCATTCTTTCTGTGTGATGTTGAATGCACATCAAGCAGGTTTCTGAGATTGTACCTGAAGTCTTGTGGAGAGTAATATACAGAGTTACCAGGAGTTAGATGCAACTTTTCCCCAGTGGACATTGCCAGTTCTTGGGGTTGCTTTCTCAGCAGCTTCCTGAGAACATGGAAACTCTTTTAACTCACCCTGACTGGAGGTCAAAAGTTTCTGATAGTGATTGCAGTCCTAAAATTTGGTGAGCCTTCATATGTTGTCCACTGGGGTGTGTTGTTACCAGCCCGCACGCCCTTTGAAGAAGTTAACAGTCCAGTCCAGGCTTTGCACTGCTGCTTGATAATGGTGACATTTTCTGGGTTACCATTTGAGGTTTTTTGCCAGGTGATGGGCTCCATTTCCTTTCCCGTACTATCATTGCTAAGGTGAGGATAACTGTCAAATCAAGAGTACAGAAGTTGTACCGAAGTTAAGCAGACATAGCAAGACGAGAAGTATGAACATAATGAGATAGGATGACTTTTTGAGACATAAAGCAATGATTTGACCTGTCAAAACTCAAATTGCTTCAGACTAAAGGAGAGAATAAAAAAAAAGCTCATCTCTGGGTTTCTACTGTAAAAGGCAACATCATGACAAGCAGAACTTGTTCATGAGGTTGTCAAAACTCAGGAATCCCAGTAACAAGTCACATTTCATATAAGAAATCTGCACTTACCAATTTTCTTTTTAATTTATTTGACACTTTTACTAACAGATATATGTAGAGAGAGTGTGGCTATGCATGAACCAGGTATGCTGGACACAAGGTTTTTTTGTACCACATGCATCACCCCAGTCTATCAAAATGTCTTTTTTCAAACAAAACTCTTCTTAAGGCCTTTACACATCCATCCGAATATTTCGTCTGAATAATTTGCACAGTACTTAAAAAAATCTTATCAATGCAAAGTCAATGGGAACTTTCACATCAGTGACGAAATTCAGAGTAGCGATTTTGCCACGTTTATTTTTTCGGAGTGAGATCGATTTTCTTGACATTCGCATTCGACAGAAACACATTCAACCAATCAGACACGTTGACAGCGTCAACAGAAATGATCGCGAGCTGCTACTTCAGTGACAGTTTTTGACAGTTTGTTACTTCATTTAAAGTAAATAATGGCGCCTTATATTCTTTGTTTCACAGCACTCTTGCTTGTTTGAAAAAGCGAGAAAAAAATTACTGCGACAAAAAATTCAAGGACAATGTGTGGCGAACCATTTCCAGCGAGCTGAATTATCAAGATGGCATGATCAAAAATATTGATTATAATACTATTTTTAGCCTAGCCTGCTAGCCGCCCACAATAAAACACTTGATAGTGGCTTCCATTGGTGATTTTCTGATCTCATCTATTGATTGGATACAACATGACTTAATTTTTTATACTTAATAGTGGAGGGGATAAAGAAGCTGTGGAGAAATCTGAGTTCTTCTCTCCTCTCTAGGATAAGATGTACATTACTCAATGTTTTCTTTTTTTCTTTGTTTTTGTTAGCAACAGGACAATATCGTCGTCGCTTGACATTTAATCCATGTTTGTCTTCACAAATTTATTAATAATTTATTCGCAATTTCGCATTGGTGTGTATCGACAAAGACGTTTGTTTTTCACCTTCGAATTATTCGCAATTCCGTGCCGTTTCTTGCATAGGTGTGTAAAGGCCTTTAGTCTACAAACGCTAAAATGAGATCATGTTTACCCTTGCAAGAAAGAAGAGCTGCAGAAATTATTATATTAACCCAGGTATAAGTCTTTGCCTTCACTGAAAGATTAAGATTAAGTGTGACTCAAACACCGTCTTTGAACATTCAGTGCTGTATTATCAGCAGAAAGAATGCAAGCTGTTTGGTTCTCCTTCTGCTTTGCCGTCCTCGTCTTTTCCCTCTGACAGAGTAGCATTCAGGTAGGGTATACAGTGTTTTCCACTAAATAAACCACATGTGTCATCACAGAAGATCCACTGTGTGATCAGCGAAAGGGGGGGTGAGAGGCACAGGAATAATGTGGAAAGGTTAAGTGTACACAAAGATATTGACGAGTGACTCAGACAGGAAAAGAGGAGTGGAAAGCTGCCTGATAGTGAGGAATGACTAAACAGAGAAAGATACACAAGCCAGAGGAAAGGAGAGGCAGGTGAAGACAACCGGGTAAAGATTGAGATGGAGGAGGGTTCAAATTAAAAGTAAGTTAGGGTAACAGCCGCATGCCCCCTCCCCTCCCAACAATTTAGCTGGACTAATCGGCATCATGGCGTTCCCCTGGGTGACTTAAGCTCCAGCCGGACAGGACTATGCATGTCAACATCCCTCTGATCCTCTCCTTCCGCGTGGAAAACATACACAGATGTGCAGACACTTGGGCAGTCGCCCTCTCACTTCATTTTGCAATAGACACTTCCACACAGGGCAGTTTAGGACTGGCATCAACATTATTATCAGACCTATCAGGTGACATGGCTATTCTTAGAGTTAATGTGCACAAAATAAGGGTGGGATAGAGGATAGAGGAAAAATAGACCAGGGAAGAATGTGCTTCTCTTTGCATGTATGTCAGAGAGAAAAAGAAAAGAGGGAGTAATAAGTGGTGGCAAGCAAAAAAGGGTTTAAATGTAAAAGGACTGGAACCAGTTGGATTCAACTGTGCATCTTTTGTTGACCTGCGAGACTAAAAGAGGTTGTCCAGGATTTCTGAGCTCTTTCTAGAAGTGGTTTAAAGACTCTGTAATACAAATCCAAAGCGGGTTTAAACACTGATGATGAAATAACATGCAGTAGTTCTAGTGCCTCTGGAATCTGTCAAACACACAAGAAACAACTCAAACGACAAAGAAATGAACATTAAAGATTATTTCAAGCCACAACTGAACAAGCTGAAAGATACTTATAGCCTCTATAAATGCTAAAGCTTTATGACTTACTGTGTGACTAAGAGGGACAGCGTTCTAGATATGATATAAACATTAAAGTAAGAGTACAAGACAGCACGTAGACAGTATTTCATCAGTGGACAAGTTCAGTAACAATACTTAGGTAGGCAGTGATCTTTAAATAATGCTTAATTGGTAATGGGCCCAGAGTCTGCCAGAAAAGAAAATATCCCTCTAGCCATTACAACCCGAACAGCAGTCTAAACTATTGAGATAAGGCAGGATAGATGTATGCTTTCATGTTGATTACAGAAAATTCTCACCCGCCTTTCTGAATGTTGCAGCTGAAATGCAGACTTTTCAGACCAAAACAGTTTTTTTTTATATTTTATTGTATTAAATGGTTCCCTCTGTTTCCTATTCTTAGCTGACAGGAGTGGCGGTGGTGACCACTGGAGTGTGTTCTTCTGCAGGTGCAGCCTATCTGGTTGAAGACTTTGCACTGAGACATGATTTTCTGAATATCTTGGTTGTAATAACCAGTTCCTGCTGCCTTGCTATCATCTCTAGCTAGGCTGCCCCTTTCTCCTCTGACCTCTTATATCAACAAGGCATTTTCATCTGGACAGCTGCTGCTTACTGAATATAAGTTTTTGGACCATTGTGTGTAAACCCTCGAGATGGTTGTGTTTGAAAATCCCAGGAGAGAATCAGTTTCTGAAATAATCAGGGCAGCCCATCTGGCACCAACAACCATATCACACTGAAAGACACAAATCCCTTTCTCCTCAATGTCTTATAAATAGCTTAAACTTCTTTGTCATGTCTATATGCCTAAATGCACTCAGTTGCTGTCATGTGATTGAATGAACCGATGCTTGTGTTAACAAGCAGGTGGACCTACAGTAAAGAAGAGGCTGGCGGAGGTCAGCTTAGTTTGAGTAGTGCACATCGTTCCACACCCGAATTTGGTCTTTTGTTAGAGAACTGATTTCCAGATTATATTTTGGTGTGAATATGAAATATGATAATGATACAGCAGGTAGCTTGTATGATGACATCAAGATTCATAATTCTGTGAAACCCTTTAGAGAGAACTCAGTAATATCCAAAGTTAAAATACTTTGGTTTGCAGGTGTATATATACAGATTCAGGTGTGTCACAAATTATGTATACAAGCAAGTTAGCTTTTGGAAGAAGTCCTGTGGTTTGATGCAGCAATAAGCAAACCAAAAACCATATAAGTATGCTCTGTGTTCAGGAAATTCAATGTCTAACTCTAAAACATCAACCAGAAATGAAGAAAACTATGATACTGTATTATTAAAAATCATTCCCTATACTATGTGGAGACAAGCTGGACCATTAGATAAAGGAGTGATCATTTAGCCTGCACTGTTAGTCCAGTCAGCAGTGCTTTACTGTGAAGATACTTTTGGAACTCTGGTCATTGTCCAGACTTTTATTCCCATGCGTATATTTAAGAATCTTTTTTTTTTCTTCTGCCTGATCGACAAGGATCTTCCAAAAAAAAACAGCAGCATGTTACTGCAAGCATATGCACGAACATACCAACAGAGACACACACATACAGATGGAGAAAGAGGGGAGGATTAATGTGACAAGCTTCAGTAGACAGTAGTGGCTGAGGGGAGAATCTTCACTGAAAGAGACTCATCAGTTACAGAGCTGTAGTCTGGATGGATGCCATTTGTGTCTGAAAGCAGAACCTTCTCACCACTATGACTCACAGAGCATGAACTCACATTAATAGTGAAATGAAACATGCTCTCAGAGATACTGAACGGCTGCTACACTTTACTTTTAGAAATGAGCAAATGAGCACGCACGTTCTCATCTTAGATTAACAAGTACAAATACTCTTGTCTCACAAACACTGAGAATATGCAAACACTGTTTATATTGTTTTAGAATCATCCCAAGGTCTCCTGTGGTCCACAGTACCAATCAAAAGTTTTGACACACTTTCTAGTGCAGCTGCAAGCAATACATAGATAAGTCAACATGCACTTTCATGACTTAAATAAAGGTTTCATAAATTAGAAACTGTGTGTTGACTTATGTACATGCTCTACGTATTAACTCAGTCAAGATTTGAAATTCACAAGTCTTGAGGTTTTTCAGCAGGACTGTGTCTAATGTGTTCTGGATGCCAAAAAAATCCCATAAAATGATCCTTACTTGCATTTTCACAAATAAAGTTTTGACTTATCACAAGCTGTGTTAACATGCTCTTCATGCTCTTTAGAATAATTCAGTCCAGATTTATACATCCTACATCTTGAAGTTTTTCAGCAGGACCTTTCTAATGTAGTCATTCAGCCGTTTTGTGAATCACAAATGAGGGGCTAACTTCAGCAACATCCAGCTGAACATTTCTGCCGTCTCAGTACGAGCTGAACAGCCTTATGTTTGCTCATGCATGTCATTTCTTACATGGTCACGCAGTCACAGTTCTCTCTGTGTTTGCCATAATGTGCAAACATTAAAATTGTGCGTGCGCACATGCAGGTGAGCACACTCCCACCACAGAAAACGTGGCAGAAAATATGTGGTGTGAATGACTGATAAAAAACTTTTACAAACTTATTCTCCATCCAAAGCAACAAAACGTTGATCCATAGCCAACTGTACATTTACAAGCTAGTCACCAACATCTCTGCTCTATTGTATCTGTGGTGGATTATCAACCACATGCTTTCCAAGTCCCAACTCAACTTCTGATTGGTTAGAGATGTGTTTAATTTAAAGCAAAGCTGTCTGCCTCTCACTGTGGCGAGAATGTAACAATAGTAAGCACAAATATTAAGAAATTGAATCCAGCACAGAATATTAACACCTGCAACGTTACTTTTTTCATCAACGTTTTATGCAAACTAGAGCAATTTCTTCATTTTCAAAGCAGAAAAAGTAAAAAATCCAAAATAACAAGAGAAGATTTATTTAAAGAAGTTTTCTTAGCATACATATCTGAAATGAGCTACAGTATTTGCAAAGAAATCCGAACGCTTTAAATGCAACACAATGATAAGCATTATGTACATGGCCTATGGTTACGTAATCATCTCAGGTCCTTCCCCACACACTCAGCGAAAGTCCTTCCTGCTTCATGCTCTGAAGCAGGAGTGAGTTAAAACTATTATACAGTAAATTCAACAGGAAGGAGTGCAGGCATCAGCTGCAGAACTGGATTCAGCTTATGTAAATACACACACAGGACTCTGCATGCATTAACAAACTTGCTGTCAATGGATGCTTTCTATCCTCACCGTGATTCGAAACCGATTGTTTTTAAGTGCATGCTACAACAATTCTTGAGTTGATAATGGCAAAGCATAGAGAGAAACATAAAGCGGCAACCCAGAGCTCCATTCGAACTTGAAGGTGATGGATGTGGGAAGACAGGGCACATAAACTACGATAATAATTATGTTAGATTTAATCTGTGATGGTGAGACTTCACTCACCATTAAAGCCTTATAGTTATTTACACAATCTTTCATTTTCCCACGTATGAACAAGTCTAGACATGATCCTGGTAGGAATGGATCATTTTCCAATTAGAAGTGAAAAGTAATGCAGAGTTTGTACGTTTACAAATGCACGTTGGTAATGTGACCTTTCGTTAGACTGGACTCGGCAAAAAGCAACAAGTGGTTGGAAGAATCCAATGTGAGTAAAGGTGGTTCACAGTAAGAACACACAGGCAGAATGAAGAAAAGACATGCCACACACACACAAACACAGCGACGCGTGCGCAGTCAATGTGCTGTAAATGTATACACGGAGGCTTCCGCATTCAGAGCACACTTAACAGTTTGACTTCCTGCTGGTCAGCATTTTTTATGCACACCTGCACACACATTACACCAGCTCTACCTGTAGCATAGGATTCGCTGTGATAGCAGCAGTGAATTTGTAGAACGGTTGAGTGAATTTTCCGCGAAAAGTCAGTCTTCAAATAATCAGACCTTATATAGAGAACATATATGCCGTTAAAGAGCAACTTTAATGCTCATTTTAACAGCACAAAATTATTCTCCGAGGTCTTACAGTAACTGATTATTCTGTTGGGTTTCAAGATAACTGGCAAGTGTTTCGAAGTATCAAATCAAAGAAAAAACTGTGATTATTGATGCATTACATAGCAGGAGGGACAGTTCATCAGCTGTTTACATAAATAATGCACTCAAGGAGATTTGTATGTTCAGAAATGGCAAACTCTTATGGTTGTTCAAACTCAATTTTCTCTACACATGTTTCCAGCACGTAAAAAAATCAGGCTTGGGGGAGATTTGTGCAGGTAAAGGGGCAGGATTTCACCATCAGTCAGGCATCAGCCAACTCCATGGTTTGTGGTGTGCACTTCTGAGAGGGCGATTACATCGAAAATGACCTGACTGAACACAATCTGGGGTTCAAAAACACGGGAAAATCAGGCTGAAACCCATGACATTACACAACAGAGGGAAAGAACATCTCATACGGGAAGCGTCGGCAGCAGCAGCAACAACAGTGACTTTTTCCTGTAGCAACAAAAGAAACGGAGCTTCGTGGCAGCTCGGATCTCCCTTCTTTGGCCGTTTGATTAACTTCAACGTGGCCTGTTTTCTTTACGCCTAACTACCGGCTCCTCCAGTGGACCTCCAGGATTTAACTTGTGTCCAGTTTCATATTCAGGATCTGTCTGTTTTCTGCTAATGCGATTCCATGTTTTCATTAGCAGAGTAACGTTTTTCTGCTGATCCCTCACTTCTGGTCCGTTGCAGGGGGCACTATTTTTAGCTGGAGGATGAGGGAAGCCACATAGGGGCCGTAGTTGTGCTCTTTATTGTGAAATATGACCTCTTTTTGGTAATCATTTAGTCTTGTTACAATACAAAGGCTTCTTGATGTGAAAGTTGTGTCTTTTGAAACTTTTTACTAACTGCTTTTCACATGAGCCCCATTATTGCAAGAATCACCCCAGGTTAGAACCCTGGGGTGTTTTTTGCTTATGCCGTTAAACAGTAGATGTGGCCTGACCACTTTAAACAAAAACCAGGACACTTACAGCAGCAGCCTTCTGCAGAAGTTGGTGTTTTGTGAGGATGCTTTTCTATGCACATTTCCATCACATGCACACTATCAATAAATAACTCTTTCCTGAGCCATGACAATTCCATTATGAATATTTCACTGCATTGTTTCTTTTAAACTTTACACACTGCTGAATAGTTAATGCCTTTTTCAGCATTTTCAAAGGCTTTGTTACTGAGAGCCATTTAACTCTAAAAAGTGCGGGGGGGATAGTCACTTCTGTTGTCAAATTTTAACTCTTATTCACAAATTGCACAGTTGCTGACCACCAGTGTTTTCTAAAAGAATGCCAGTACAGTCAGTGCATTTCCTGATGTCACATCAACTGCATTGCTGTGGTCATGCATCTTTTCATCAATCAATGTTGATAGTTGATGATTGGTCGAGTGCTTTTTGAGACAGGTTTTACTACATTCAATAGATCTCTTTACAGTCATTTGTTTACCATACAGAGAGCTGCTATAGAATGTTATTCTGTAGTGCTACCTTATCAACATCTAACATGTGATGAAAGGAGTTTGGAAAGAAGTGTAACCTAAACACAGCTGTTTCTTATATGTGTTCGATAAGTCTCACCAAAGGGTTGTTTATCCTCAAAATACAAAAATAAATACATACTTTTTCAACTTGGGAAACCCACACATACTTAAAGGGAAGGGAAGGATTACTCTATGTCGAATTAAGATGGAAAACGCGTTGATAAATTACATTTATTTGCAAAAATCCCCCTCAAGGACAAGGATTAGACTAGATTAAACTGTGTTCTGGTTTCCCAAGGTAAAAACAAAAACATGATCTGCTTCATGGGCTTTGTATTGAGCTTCACTTTCAGTTTTGGCTGTTTGTTTTGGATAAAGTTCACAACATGTCACATGCTGTTTATCTTGTATTATATCCACCTACATATGAGCAGTCCCTTTGACAAAAATGTTGAAAAAAGACACCGGAATTATTTCCGAATGTATTCTCTTTGGAGACTGTGGATTTGTTTTGTAGAGAATAAAAGAACCGTTTTCCCTGTGATATATTACATAGTTCAGCATTTGCTGTCTACTCTATAAAGCATGTTTGTAAGAGGGCAATAAGAATGGGCTTAGACTCCTGGCCATCTATCTTCTCTGTGATTTACTGAGCCAAAAAGCATTGTGATCCTTCACTCACTGCAACACACTGAGTGGATGTGAGGGCGACCCTGAGACTTCAACTCATACACACAAGATACTCTATATCAGGCATATTAGAGTCAAATTTACTGAGTCACAGGCAACGTATCTTGTGATGTAAATAATAGAACAGCTTTGATTTGACAACTCATTCAGTACCAGGCGCAGGAAGCAACATTTGACAGCACCTGACATATTTATGGGAATGGTTTGTGTAACTATAGACCGAAGGAAACACAAACGGAGCAGTGACAATGTTCTGGATGATGTATTTTATATGTTAAAATATAGCCATTATTCCATAAATACATCTTATAACAAGTAAGAACTATAAATAATATCTTCACAGTTAGAAAATATATCCAGGAGAACTATTTTAATATTTATATAGTTATTTAGATATATAATAGTTAAAATATTTTAAAATAACAATGTTTTTATCTAAAACTTTGCTCATATTTTTTGTTTGCTTGGATTCCTTTTGTCTATTTATTTATTTTTTGCTTACCTTACACTTTTACTAAAAATACCATTAACTCTCAAGTATCCCGGCCGTCACCCAATTGTCCTCGTTTGATTACATTACAGTGGGGTTCAGTGATCTATTCCACTATCTATTTTTATCCAAGCACCTCTAATAAGATTAGCTCAAAACACATTAATACTGAGAGTCTGAGGAGGCAGTTTTCTGAAGAGCTCAGCAGCAAGAAGTGGCACGCAGGGTGTGTATTACAGAAAGACCTTGGTGCTTCAATAATAGTGTCCTTGTCACTTAAACTCACCCTCCCTCAC
The DNA here is from genome assembly GCA_036024015.1 of Craterocephalus amniculus. NCBI lineage: Eukaryota > Metazoa > Chordata > Actinopteri > Atheriniformes > Atherinidae > Craterocephalus > Craterocephalus amniculus. The sequence continues at coordinate 3,084 of JAVQJG010053206.1, read as the reverse complement.
CATCAGTGTTGCTGCCAACGTCTCACATCAATGGGGTAATCAAATTAGAACCACTGTGAATCAGTAAATCTGACAACTGGATTTAAGACCTATATGTGCACAAGTGTGCCACAGAGACAGTAACACAAGTTGGTATTAAGTAAGATTGTTGTGATGTTTGAAAAAAAACATCCTGCAGGCGATTTATCCACTAAAGAAGAGTTGATGGTCTGTCAGAGTCTTTTCTGCACACTTTACCAACATCAAAACGAGATGTTATTATGTGTAACCCCTTAACCTTTTTTACAAAGATTTTTAGATTGTCTCAGTTGTGTGTAGGTGAGCAAGGAATCTGCTGCAACACCACTGGCTTCTTTTGAAAAGATTGCCTCAGAATTTGTCCCTTCCAATTTCTACACAACAACCCTGACAATTGTACAATTGTAGCCAATTTTAAATCATGCATCTGATCTCCTCTCATAGGCATGAGAGCCCTCTTTTCAGTCTGCTTTCCAGTATGGCTGTGAAAAAACATTGAATTGGTTGGACAAGTCTGGAGAATTTGTCACAGAGATGATGTTCAAGCATCCTTCATTCTGAGTCATTAGAAGCTCCAATCAAGCTGTTGAAAAGCAGCTTTTTTTCATTTCTTTTTAGTGGCAGAGTTTATTCTCGTGAAACAAATGTTTTTACTTTTCCAAGTCTGTCTGGGAAGAGGTTCAACTATGGCTGGAGCTCATCTTTCCTGTCAATGCTTATTTCGTTATTAAGTTTCAAAACTGACACTTTTTTTCTTGCTGGCATTGATCTATGATTGTTGCACATCACTATTCTGGCTCTATTGGAGCTGCTCAGAAAGACTGCTGATTTGGTTTGCACCCCTCAGACATTGCAACTTTCTTTGTTAATGTCGACAGAATCTAGAGTTACACTGGAGATACATGGAGACTGTTTCTTGCTGTCGGTGGTGAGTTGGAGGGCACCAGAAGGACATTTGGACCCCATCAACAAGACTTTGGCATGCAAAAGACTTGTGTTGCTCAGTCTAAATGGATCAGATTTTACTGACGGGCCATTTTGGAGCAGGTCTAGGGGAGCCAGTGTTGCCCTTGCAGGGAAAACTGATACAGCAGAGGATGAGGAAAAAGAAATAAAGTGCACCACAAACAGATAAGGAGGAGATAAGGACCCAACCATAGAGGCTGCAGAGGATTAGACTGTCAGCTTAAAAAAAAAGCAAGAAAACATCCAAAGGTAGCATTGAAATATCCACTCCAAGTCAACTGAAAATGCACTTCGAACTGACTCAAAAAATAAAGCAAAACAAAATCTATTGTAATGGTTGGCTTTCTTCACAAAATATCCTTGTTTCCAAACTAAACGGATTCCCAACAAATTCCCAACACCATGTAGCATCAAAAATATGAGCGCAAAAAGAACATGAAAATATGTGACACCCGAAACACACTCATTGGATTTGCTTTGAGAAAGAAGAAAAAAACAATAACTACAAAGCAGATAATTCCCTGGGGGGGTGAAGGTATATTTAAATCATCACGACATGCGCTGGACAGAACCCAAATCATCTGGGTCATGATTCTGTGTAGCTGCATTAATTATAGTTGTTTTCTACAGGACACCCACACATGGAAGCTTAGATGAGCAAATCTTGGTTTAGCTTATATACAGTATGTTAACTCCTGTCACCAATTAATCCCTCAGCATCATTCAGAGACTCGTAGAACTGCAGATGTGTTCAAACTCACAATACACATGATCACATTGTATATCTGGAAAATTCAATTATAGGTTATTCTTCTCTCTCTTAGCCTTCATAATGCACACTCGTATGCCTTTTATTGCTACAAACTCCAGAAGCAATGGTAGATCTATCATTATTTCTGCACTGTGAATGTACAAAAATACCTGGGTGTGAGACAGTTCAATTTATAATCATCATCCCAGCTTGCAACAGTGATTTTACAGCTCTTTTTCTCCTGGAGTAAATAAATGCTCTTTTTATATTTTTGTTTCAAAATTTTCTCCTGGAAACAAACCAATGAAGAAACTTTTGTTCAAGCAGTAAACACAAGTAAAGGTTGACCAAGCGACAGGGTTGACTTCACTGATATTGCCAGAAAAGAACACAGACATCAAACAGTGAGTGAGATGTGGACCACAACTATCACAGTGTGGCGTCCATAACTTCACTATAGCTGAACTGATGCAAAATGAAAACCTCCCCACATCTGATTTTTATGACTGATCTCATGGCAGGCTGTTGCTACAATTCAAAAGGTCACGCACAGCCACTGTCATGAGTTAACACATCACATCCATGTGGATCCTGCCTGGTAGTGAAAGACGCTGCGAGCCAAATGGGCGATGGTTTGTTGATGTGGTTCACTCCTTCCGACTGAATAGTACTGTAAATAATGTAAAATTTAGTTGGAATATAACCGTTTTAACTTATTATGTTGATTTAGTCTGATGATGATCTGGTTCTTGGACTGATTTCAACGTACAGAGATGTACATAAGAGTAGCAAAATCTGGGGATTTGGCTCTATTAAGACAGGTTATATGTGAGCACAGAAACCAGAGCAGTAAATGAACATAAAGAACCCCAGGCAAAAGGCAAATGTAATGCGGTGGTGTCATGAATACACTAATAAGCATATGAAATTGTCCAGAGACATTTGGCATCAACTCTCAGGTAGGAGTTGCTGATATGGCTTAAAACTAAAAACCAAGGAACATTTCTTTAACATGCCATCTTCTTCAGGGCCGTAACCAGGATTTTTCAAATACTGAGGTGAAATATTGCGATACAAAAAAAACGTCCTAATATGGTGACTTTTCATACATTTTTTGAAATGTGAATGAACTGAGTTAAAATCACAAGCCCAACAAGCAGATGACCATGCAGGTGAACATGTTTATTTTAACAATTCCAAAACTGAGTGATCACAAAAGTATTTATTTCTGTGTTTGTGTGTGTGCGAGTGAGTGAGTGAGTGTGAATAGATGAGAGTAAGGTTGGTTTTCCGAAGCTGAGTTTCATTTTAGAGCAGTGGTTCTCTAAGAAATTTTAGAAATGTACTCC
>JAVQJG010053204.1:0-12997 GCA_036024015.1 Craterocephalus amniculus | reverse complement strand
GGACACGACAGGAGACTGAGGTGGGAGTCACCGAATCACCATTCACATCACTGAACGACCTGCCCTACCACCTGAGCCACCTGTCCCCATTAATCTGTCGCAGTTTCACAAATTTTTAGATGTTAGATATGTTGAATATTTTCAAGCAAATATTTAATTTCGAACTTTTTTCTATAAAAAAGTCTGTGCTCAAATGTTCAACACAAGTTGCTCAGAAGCCAATCAGTGTGTCAATTTCATCTGTAAATTGCTTTTTGGCACAACGTTTCATTCAGATTTCTGTACTGTACAAGCTGTAAAAGCTCAAAAATGCACGTTGACTGTGGAATAAATAAGATGTAACTTGGAACTCAAGTACATTTTTCACTATGTACTCTAATACTCTTACTCAAGTAAATATTTGGATCATTACTTTTACTTTTACTTGAGTAACTTTTGTGTACATGTAACAGTACTCTTACTTGAGTATAGCTTTTGGCTACTCTACCCACCTCTGATGATGACAAAAGAAAGTGGGTTTACTCCCTTCTTTTTATTCCAGTCCATGGTCTAACTGAGATTGGAATCAATAGAGCCATAAACCTGCTTCACAGACTCTACAAATCATAAGTCAATACCTAGAAAAGCTCTTGTAAAAGAGGGGGGCAATGATAAAGCATACTGCTTCTGACTGAATTAATAAGGTCATCGAGCAAGGAAGTCAATGAGTACCGATGAACTCGTTCCCACGGATGTCATTCACATTTTCCTTTTACAGTTTGATTGATTATCCCAGAAAAATAAAAAATAAAAAAATCGAAAACTTCCTCATATGTACCCTGTTAAAAAAAGAAAAACTTTAACACACTGGTGCAGGAAGGGGGTTAACATGCAGCTGCATTACCCTTTACCCCCAGCAGGTGGCAGCTAGAGACCTACACTGATGGATCTTACCTTTTATGCCATCCAGCTCTTTTAGCTTCTCTCCATTTATGTCTGTTGCAGTGACTTGAGCTCCTTCCTTCGCAAATGCCTGCAATTAAAACACAAAAGTTAGTTCAAAGTGGTGAAATGTTTCCATGTCAACACATTAAAAAAAATGTTCCAATATTACCTAAGAAAGATAGAAATGTGTCCAAAGTGGTGTGTCAAAACTATCCCTTTAAATCTAATGTTAAAATGTGGTCAAACTTTTATTGGTAGTGAATTTACTTCTAAGCAAATTTAACACTTAACTATTAACAACTTTTTTTTAATTAAACAATTACATTAGGGAACAATAAGATCTTGTTTAGTTTGCCTCCTTGAATTATTTCAATTGCAGCATACATGCAGATAATAATTCAGAGAATCCAGAATCAAGATAAAAAACTTGAGAATGTCAATTTCTAACATGAGGTAATTCAAACTCCAATCACAGGGCATAGTGTAAATTATAGTGCTAACAAACCCCTTGCTTCATGTATGCATTGTTCAGTCCTGTGTGAGTTGAATATTATGTGCTCCCAATATGTAAGCAGACAAATCCAAGGTGCACTTGAAGGCATCAACTGAGTAGCAATGGATCTGTTGACAGATGACCCAAATTTCACAAGGATCCAAAGAAGACTTTCAAGTGTTTTGCTAACCTTTTTGGCAAGATAATTACTGCAGGATCACACATGATGATTAGCCAGAACAATGTGTTTACATTCTCCTCAGAACTGTTATTACAGCATGTTATTCATAGAGAACACACATCAACAATGCTCCATGCAAAAATTACACTGCTGATAAAAAAATAAAGGGAACACATCATTTCCATGCAACCCACAGCCAGTCTCGCTTCTGGAATATTAATCTGTCTAGTTAGGAAGTAAAACTGTTTGTGAATCAGTTTCACCTGCTGTTGTACAAACAGACCAGACAACAGGTGGAAATGAGAGACAACCCTTATAAAGGAATGGCCCTTCAGGTGGGGGCCACTAGGGCTGGGAAAAAATATATCAGATTTTTTGTTCCATGATTTTTAACTAGATTTTTGTCAAAAAAAAATTTTTTTCACATTTTGTTTTACTCACTATTAATTTATTTTATGTGCATGTCTTACTTTTTTGCTTGACAATATAGCAAGCAGAATGATGGTCGGGCTAATGTCTTATGTTTTGTGGGGGGGTATGACTTCTGATATAATCAGTAGATGTTGTCAACATTCAATTTTTTACCTTAGTCTGGGATAAAAAAAACCTAACTATAAATCACAAAAAATGGCAGTGTCAAACAAATGCAAGAATCACTGGTTTCTCATTTCTGATAAAACCATAGGCATTAATGTCACGCAGAGACAGAGTGAGCTCCCATCTGTCTTGCAAATTGCTCAATCATAAGTTCTGACTGCAGGTTGTTTCAGAGCCTCAATATGAGACACTACTTTTAGTAAAGGATGTAATTACGTCCATTTTTACATCTCAAAGTCCAGCATCTGCAACTCTGTTTGACAAAACCTGGTTTTGTTTTCTCATCAATGCTGGTCAGTAATAAACTACCCTGATGTGTACCTGGATGCTGATTCATCACGTTCCATTGCCCTGAAAAGTCAGCTCTTAGTGGCTTTTAGCAGGATTTTTTGATCTGTGTGAAAGAAGCCTCAAAGGGCTTAAGTATCATGAGAATTTTACAATATTAAACTCTGTTAACACAAAAACCGGCTAAAATATGGGAAGTACGTTGTGCACAGTGGGCTAATAAGAAACGTGATTTGCACAAACAAACATCACTGAGAAGTTTTTGTCAAAGCTCATTACTATTGCTGCAGCACGTCCAATCCCCTGTGCAGCAGCAGACAACACAATCACTTTCCCATCCAGGCGGCCCATGGTGCAACTCTGGCTGCTGCTGTGATCAAGATAAAACAAAAACAGGGTATTGATTAGCAACAGGCTCATTCTGATGATAAATATTCTCACTTGATAACACCTCCTGCTCATTCTTTGGCTATCTTTGTAAAACTGATTATTTCAGCTAGTAGTTTGCAAAGAATGAGAAAACTGGCATGATGACAACATTCCTGAGAATACACGCTTCATACATCTCCAGAAAACAATCTAACAGTTGTGTTATATTTTACAAAACACTGAGCGACACATTTTTTACATAGCTGTGTTAAAATTAGTCACTTTAGTAATCAAGTTATTTAATAGATGTTAAATGACACATTATCACTAATGGTTGTTATTGCCAACAATCACAATATATTTACCTGTAATTCTACTTTATATATGAAATTAATATCATGAAAAATGAAGACTGAACTGAGCTACAAACATTATTAGTTACAGTATGTACAAAGCAACAAGAAAAGTATTACCAGAAAGTCTACGGATGTTGTTTGTTAAAATAAAAATTAAATATATTACTTAAAATTCTATCGTGAACACAACACCAAACCTAATTCACAGTTGTTCCTGCTAGGCTCATCATAGCTGTGAAGGACAGGTGTCAATGCTTAAGGTTGTTTTTCCTAATTATGAGCCGCCTAAAATCAGAATGTAGAGTTATTATAAGCAGCTCCTGGTTGCAGTATTTTTACTAATCTTCACACAATCACCAATGACTTCCTGTGTTACTAAGATTAAGTTTTCTAAACATATCATTTCACGGGAAAGTTTTGTTATTGAGTGCTTCTTATTCTTAAGCAAATTAGAACCGTTTCATAGTAGTAGAAAAACTTTGACGCGCTGCGGTGGGCAACTATTACAGAAAAAACAACGACCAGCGTAAGTTTGGTCTGCTTGCATTCGTGGACCTGCTCGTTGCATAACCGCTCTAAAACTAAATTTACAAATATCAGCGCACAAAAAAAAGTACTGCAGCTTGCTGAGTAGAATTTAACAATGTTCAACCATTAACTTATAATTGTAGTAAAGAAAGGGACTAGCATGAATGAACTGATTGTAGACACTCACCTCTCTTTATTCAGCTAAAGAGAACGTTACAGGTTAGCAAAGCTAGACACGTGACGCCCTACTTAGACTGCTATTGGTTCGAAACCCGGAAGCTTGCCATAGGTTTGTGAAAGAGTAGCTGAGTGAACACCCCAGGCAGGTTGCAGTCACTTGATTTATTTTAGTTAAAGCAGCGTGTCTCAGCCTACGTAGTGTAATAAAACACGGTGGAAGAGCCTTCTCATACACTACAAAATCTACTATAAATCAGTACACAGTCTGACGCTGAAACAATATTAATATGCAGGATGCAGTTACCTGTTATCTGGTGTAAGTGACTTGTCGGTTGCCTGACCTTTGAGATCTGGTTCAACATGGTCAATGTATCACTAAAGATTCTAGAGCGGAAAAATAAGCTAGAAGAAAGAAAACTATTTTCCAAGAATGTCTGACAATATAATAACGTAGTAAATCATTTACCAATTTTAATGGTAAAAAATATCTCTCTGGACAGATACGGTATATTATTTTTTATGACATTTTTAATTTTATTCTTGAAATAATCCTACGTGGAGTGAGAACACCACCACTATGGAAAATGAGTTTTTAATGTTTCAAACCTGGCTATGTAATATCAGGTGTCCATACACTATGTAAAGAAACTGCCCGGGTTTCAGCTTCTGTAATTTAAGTGTTTAAATATTTATCAGTATTAATCCTAATTTTATGATGGCTTTAAAAAAGTCATTTATTCCATTTACCAAATGGCTGAAAATGACTGAAGTCACGTTTTTTCCATGGGGATTTTTTGTGGCATCTTCCTTTTGTTCTACTTGATGTTTATTCCTAAAGATGCTCTGCAGTCTGCAGTTTTCAACATTCAAAGCTTTTTTCATATCCGGTAAAAAATGTATTCATACTTACATTAGGAAAATATTAGGCAATACACCTGATATACCACCAGAAAATGTCTTAAGAGTGCTTTCTTCTGTGTAATATTGTCTGAATTAGGTAGCCTATCCTGTCTCAGAGAGAGGAAGGGAAAGTAGTACAGAAAATGTTGCCTCCAGGCATGATGACTTCTAATTTCATTCTATCACAATACCACCAAATCTCTTAAGTTTCTAGCTTATCTGATATGCAGCAACTGAAGGGGAACCAGCAGAAAATCTATATTTTCCTAAATTTCTCAAGTCAAATTCAAAAGTCTTTCCCTCACAAACCCGTACTGATCAAATTGACATACTTTTAAGATTACTTGAACCTACTGCAGTTATATTATCTCAGGATATCATTATCTCTGTTCCAAAAGCACTCCAGAAGTAATGTTTATCAACACAACATTTTTTTTAAAATAGTTTTTGAACTGTGCCTTTAATATCACAAACCCACATTTAAGTGTAAGCAATCCAATTCTCATTGCAGTAAGCTTCTGTTCTCCTGAACCCTCACCAAATTTCTCTTACCATAGCTGAGACAGAGTTACATGCTAATGATCGAACCTTGGAATAATGACCACACACCCTCTTTTGGTTTAAATATACACTGTAAAACTACTGGGAGCTAGTTGGCAATATGATCCAACAGATCAAAATGTTGAACATCCTGCTTATGAGGATTACAAATTCACTGAGATCATCTAAATGGTTGGTCCTGTGGTTTGGGCACATAAAAAGTCTGTATAGACAGCCTCTGAGTGAATAAGCATACGAATCCAACAATCTTCACCTTCTCTACAGAATGTAGCTATTCTTGAGAATATATCTGTTTGTATAAAAAGCTTTATTGTATATATGAATGTATGACAATCAGATTGCTCTGATGGTCAGTGAAGCACCTTGAGATGACTTTTTTATGAATTGGTGCTATACAAATAAAGTTGAATTGAACTGAATTGTATAATTAATAGTTTTCCTCAGTGACAAAATATGACAGTTCTATTATTTTACGAATATTTCTATGGTATAAAAACAAAAATAAAATGAATAAAAAGTCAAATGAGTTTAAGAACAAAGGAAAGCATCGCTAGTATCATCTTTATATGAAGTTAAGTATTGTATGTGAAAAACTGTGGCACTCTATTTTAATAATTCATGTCCCAGAGCTGTAAAAAAAGCCTAATGAAAACTATACTTGCTGATCTCAAGTCAAAATGCTTTTCATAATATATGAAACTTCAGCTGCTGTTTTCCACAAACCATCACAAGATTGTAAATGCTTGAAGCCCGTTTTCACTAATTCTCTAAATAGAAAGTTATCTGTCAAGACTTTGTATGACATTCACATTATTTGTTTAAATTTTGACTCCATTGCAGTAAAAGGCTTCTGTCTAGGGAAGATGATAAGCATTTGCATGTAAACAAATAGCAGCTGAAGTTTTCTCTATATTGCACAGTAAAAAAAAAGGTAACTTTTTGGCAGGAATAGGGGTAGAAAATGTAGAAAAGATTGAAATTACATAACATATTTTATTCGGGTTATTAATTCCTCACTTTTTTAACTGATCCTGTCTGTTCAGCTTTTTCACAAAGCCCATACAAAATTAACCACAAGCTTGGATGAATTCATTTCCAACTGCTCCATAGTTATAAACTTGTCAAGTCTAGGCTTTGCTGAAAGATGACGTCATCTCCATATGCCTGCAAGGTTTAGAAATATATTCACTGATAGCTTTTCGCTTCCTGTGAAATCTATCAGTAACTGCATATAGATGCAGTTTTCTGTAGAAGGTGAACTGATGCCTTTAGAATACAGCCTGTAATAAGTTGTTCCTGTCTAGTATATTTACATCGAACAAGAGATTTTACCAAATACAGCAATATTTAAATTTGATGAGAGACAAAGTGCAGTAAAATATTCAGTTTGTGAATTGATTTCATAATCTGCAGCCCCTGCAGTTGGAGCAACAGTCTTTCTTTTTCTTCACAGCCTGCTTTTGGCACAGGATATGATAAATGTTATATAGCGCTCATGATCATTTCTACACACAGAGGGACTCTACATCTTGCAAAACAGGGCCAGAACAAATCAAGTTAAATTTCATTGAGTCTACTTTTCAAATTCATTCAATTCATTGTTCAAATTGTAAATAGTGGGAGTTATCTTTGCCAGGCTTTTATCCTGTAAGTTGTTTTCACACAATATGGTAATAATCATCTAACTCTCACTGTCTTCTCAATGAAGACAGGTTCTTTTTTTATTAATTTGCTTCTTTTCCAACATAAACTTGATTTTGGATTGTATATAATAGATGTATTTGGAAATACATCCATTTATTTTTTTAATTAAAAAAACACTAAACACTAAGAGAGTGCATATTTAATCATTGCCTTGTTTTGAACTAAGGATACACTAAAATACTGTTTCAATCATTAAGCAGGATCATGTCAACAAATGGCAGCAAACATTTGTGATCTGTTGTGTTTTATTGTACTTTGTCTTGAAACTGACACTGAAACGGATATAGGACATTTAATTTTGGAAGGAAAGAAGTTTTTATATTCATTTATGTTTTGTTGCTTGTTCAGCTATCATATAGAGGATCTTTTCATGTAAAAGTTTAGATTTTTTTTTTCTTTTCCTGAATTTTTTGTTCTGGTAAATATGTACGAATTAATTTAATCAAAATGATGAAGCCTAAAATTTTAAAATTCAGGGATTTGCATATAGAAGTCATGTAATTTTGCCACTGTTGTTTTTATGCAAAAACTGAATTAGGAAAAACTGTGTGGTGTATCCCACACGGATGCATGGTGGTGGCAGAATTATGGTATAAGAATGTTTGTTCATCATCAGGTCCTGAGAAACTGGTCAGAATTAAGGGAATTAAGGGAAGGAACAGTCAACAAAGTTACTAAGAAAAGTCCAAAAGTGGTGTTTACAAAGGAACTGTAGCAACTTGTCAGCTGTTAAAGTTCAATATAAGATAGTCCATGCCAGACGGCTGGATAGGATATGGTGGCATTTAAACAAGATAATACTCAGTGATTATAATACAGTATAGTGGCCTTATATATTCATCTTGATGGTGCTAAATTGCTATTTGTTTTGAAATGAGCAGTTTACTGCTGTAAAATGGCCAAGTTCAGCTGTAATTTAGTTGAATTTCCACTGAGAGATATTTAGCTAACCAACTGGTTTATTTCACTCCATTTCACTTTTTCACTTTACTTTCATTAAGATCACCTTAGGTGATTTATTTGTACCTGTCATACCATAAGCAGCTGTGAGAAATTCTTATTATGATAATAATTATCATAATATGTGTGTGTGCTTTGTTACAGAATATTATCTTGTATTTTCATGCTGATATGATTACCTCTTAGAACAGCTGAGACGCAATGTTTTTTTGTTATTAAATGGCAAGTAATTTATTTGGCAACAATACTTTGTAATTTCCAAACATCCATCATTACTCACATTAGGCTATATTTGGGTCAAAAGTAACGTCATGTAACTTTCTGAGCATATGAATATTTGTTTCAGACTCGTTTTGATGGCACAGTAGCATTCATTATGTACATTCCTGGAGCCATCATTGTCCAGCAGCATTTCAAGGTGATTTTTTCATGGTGCAGTTAACTCTGATAGACTGCTCCCTAACTGAGAAATGAAATCTTTAAGAAGTTTATTGCCTTTGGTAATACATTTATCATTCATTTCTCTTTATAGAGCAACTTTTCACTGTGTCTGTTTTATTCAGCAGTGGCAGATACAACAGACACATTTCTGAGTTTCACTTGCAATGCTTCAAACAAGCACAACTAACACTAAATTATGTTAACATTCTTTAGCAGTTTTCTATACGGGACATTGTTCACATTCACAGAATGGCTTTGTTCTTGAGTTCAAGCACTGCAATTGTCTCAAAACCAAATGCCAGCTGGTTATTGTCATCTGAGGGTTCAGAGTGCTAATGTAAAGATTTCACAAGCTAAGCTGATTCCAGTCAGATCTGTATTAGACACATTTAGGCTACTTGAGTCATGAGTGCCCTAAAAAAAAGTATGCTAATTTTCTCTGTTACTCTACTCTGACTGGGGTCCATTTAGGTAAGAAATCACAATGGACAGAAATTGTTTTTTTAGTCAATGTAATATTGGCCTACTTAGGAAGAGAACGAAAAAGAAAAGTGGTGATAATTTTGGAGAACAACCACTAAAGAGTTTGCAGCTGAGAACTTAAAAGACTTTATGGTACTTGGCTTATGTGATTCAAAATGTTTTGAGGGGGTGTGGGGCACAAAAATGGCCAGACGAAAGCTCATTTGAACATTCAATTTTATTGGTAAAAGTGCTGAACTGAAATGACTGGAGGTGTTCTCCTTTTAAACTGAACTTGGTCTCACACTGACATACTATTTCTGTGATGTATTTGTTGCATAGAAAAGGAATGTATTTGGTTTGTAATGCTTCTGTGATGGCAAAATTGAGGTAACATACCAATTAATTCAGCAGCGCTGCTGCTATGTATGGCACAGACAGCGATAATTTTTCTTGAAAAAATTAATGTGTCCTGCAGACCACAGGCAGAGCGCATTTCTTCACCTTGTAATGTAGATGGTAGACAGGGCATGACAGGATTATAATAAAGCCTGCAGACAGCACAATGGTTTTGTTTGTACTTTATAAGCATAAATAGGCTACATGCAATAGTATTATTTTCTCATGGCATGATTTAAGATTACCTTATCCTAATGTGATCTGAAAAATATGAAAACAGATTAAACACTGGATTTCATTTCTGATTTCTGGGTCTTCTGCTTCTCTTGTGTACCAGGACGGATGACAATGTTCTTTCTGTATCCTAAGCATGAGGGTTATTTTTTTATTATTGGTACTATTTTTTGCAAGTAATTGTGTGTAGTTGATGTGTTTTTTTTGCTGCTGTAAAGCAAGGCAGCAAGATACATTCTGTGAGAGTGATCATTCAAAAAGATGTTAATCTTATTTCAAGGTAATATAGAAAAAATGGCACATGAACACACACACAATAGCACGCAATGTGACAATACGGTACATCTTGTCCCAGAAAAAGCATGGCTACACGTAATAAAAGCAACATTACAGAGAAGGCCATTGTTGAGTATGGGGACTTGAATAAATAAGAGTTGTTTGTGAAATACATTGGAATGAAACAGAGTTTTAAATAAGATAACTTTAAACAATCTTGATTATTACATTCTGTTAGGATGCCCTTCAGTCATAATAAACTCCACTCACACAACAGAATCTTTTATTTTGGACAAAATCTAGGAAAATCCTGGCCAAGAAATCAAATAGCTGTGAAGAAAATATTAAGATTTAGCCTAATCAAGTGTTATCAATCAGAAAGCAATCAAAGCAGTCACAGGAATACATACAGTTTTATGATATGATAGTGCTGTGACTTTTCTATGGTACAGTAGATTCGGTTAAACATTAACTTCACATATGCTTGCCAAAAAGTATTTGTGAGGAAACTCAGATATCCATAGTATCCATTGTGTACAGGACATACTGTATGTGTCAAACTCTGTCAAACAACTGTATTTAGACTGTGAGGCAACACAGCACATGTAGGCATACTGCTAATACTCTGGATCCAAGAATGTTCTGCAGGTGTCATGGCATGTCAATCAGGTAAGGACAGTAATCATAACATTTTACAGAAGACATGTAACTGGTGAAGACCTTCACTGGATCCTGTGGACTTCCTCAGCTCAGAGCCTGATCCCTGACACATCATCCAAGAAGAGATGCAGGTATTTGGCTTGGACACATCCAAGTAGATCAGTGTGGAGCAAATTCAGCCATAATCAGTGTTCTCTTGCTACTGCAAGGCATGAGCCTGAGTGGTTGCACATGCATTGAAGGATACTATTATTTGTTTATTGGTTTATTATAATTTTATTTTTCAATTTATTAATAGCCTGAGGAAAAATGTCACTGTTGAAATTAAAATCTGAAGGCTCCAAAAAAAAGAGGCATACAATTTTCATTTAAATTCCATTTTAGATATGAATGCCATTAATGTGTTCTTTTAATTAAAAATTCGATTTTGCATTTATGCAATATGAAGATACATTGCATAGTAGCCTATTTAGCCTTTCTTGTTCCATATTCAATGCAAGCAAATTATTCCATGCAAAAAGGTTCATTGTTTTATTTGAAGAAAAGTTCTTCATTAAATATCAATGTAGGCCTAGCACAACTTTTCCAAATTTCATATTTTGTCCCACTTTGTATTTGAGTTTAAAGCCCCTGGCCTTGAAGGTCAAAGGGTTAATGACCAAAACATGAACATGGTTGGTAAAATATTAGTCATTATACTTTTCTGTCCATCACTGTACTTGATTATTTCAGTACAGGAAACACTGGATCCGTTTCCAGCTCTTATTGAGCAAAGAGGCAGGATACTGGTTGATAGTCCAATAGAGGCATAACAGGTAAACAAGATGGTGGGGATCACCACTCCACCATGCAGCCCCTTTTTAGGCAAGGCAAGTTTATTTGTATAGCACATTTTAAGGTACAAGACAATTCAAAGTGCTTTACATAAAACATTAAAAGCATACAGTAAATGCAATAAGAATTACAATAAAAATATTTAGACACAAAATCATTAAAAAGATTAAAAGCAAAATAAGTTCAAAGATACCGTGCAGATTTCATTCATAGACACATGAGAAAAGGAACGTTTTTAACCTAATAGTTTCTACATTTGGTGAAAGTTTAATCTCTACTGGCAGTTTGTTCCACTTGTTTGCAGCATAACATATGCTTCTCCATATTTGGTCTAGACTCTGGTCTGGACTAGTTGACCTGAGTCTTTGGATCTAAGATTTCTGTCAGGTTTATATTCTCTGAACATATCACTGATGTATTCTGGGCCTAAACCATTCTGGGATTTATAAACAATCAGAAGAGCTTTAAAATCTATTCTCTGACTGACTGGAAGCCAGTGTAAAGACTTTAAAACTGGTGTGATGTGTTCCTATCTCTTAGTCCTGTCTAAACTCTAGCAGCAGCATTCTGGATGAGCTGAAGATGTTTAATGCTCTTTTTAGGAAGTCCTGTTAGAAGACCATTACAGTAATCCAGTCTACTGGAGAAAAATGCATGGATGAGTTTCTGTTGGTCTTTCTGGGAGACTAAACTTTTTATTCTGCTGACTGTGAAAAGCTGTCTTAGTGAAGGTGCTGATGTGGCAGCTAAAAGTCAGTACACAGAGGTTACGAACCTGGTCAACGGTTTTAAGAGACCAAGTCTCTAGGTGTTTACTCATGCTGACCCTCCTCTCTTTGCTACCAAACAGAATTATCTCAGTTTTATCTTCATTCAGTTGTAGGAAATTCTCTCTCATCCAGATGTGAAATTGCTCCAGACACTGACACAGTCTATCGAACTGCAGTGATAAGAACATAGAGTTGGGTATCGTCTGCATAACTGTGATAATTAATGTTAAAATTCTGTAATATTTGACCTAAAGGGAGCATATACAAGTAGAACAGAAGGGGTACAAGGAGTGAACACTGGGGGACTCTACAAGTCATGGCCACTCGCTCAAATTCATAGCTGCCGGTCGTTACAAAGTAACTGCGGCCTTCTAAGTAAGACTCGAACCAGTTAAGGACCGTTTCAAAAAGTCCAACCCAGTTTTCCAGCCTGTGCAAAAGGATTCTGTGATCTACAGTATCAAAGGCAGAACTGAGATCCAGCAGAACCAGGACTGAAACTTGACCAGAATCAGTGTTCAACTTACAGTAATACCATTGTGATGGCCGCATCCACAGCCACACAACTTAAGGTGCTAACCTTGCACCTGCACATTACATTTTGTTAGTTTAATCACATAACATTTGTTTAAGCTTATTTGGAATTATTTTAGTTTCTATTCGTTTGAGCGCACATTTAGACACTATTATAATTTCAACTTTGTTTCTTTATCTAACATGTTTCTCTTCTCATTTAATGGTGCTGGGGGAGCCGCTGGGGTGCAGAAGTGAGCTGGAGGAGAACCTGAATGACAGGAAGTGGGATGGGCCACTTCCAAAGGAGTCTTGGGAGACATAATTAATTTAGTTTAGTTTCTTTTCTAATTTACATATGATTTAA